>UELU01143197.1:0-11917 GCA_900490025.1 Megastigmus dorsalis | reverse complement strand
CTTCGGGGGTGATTGAAAAAAATAAAGCTTATAATATAATATATAAATTCTCGAGTACACTTATAAAGTCTTGTAAAAAAATTCTTGAATATTCCTCTAAAATACAATTCAGGAATACTTTCACAAATATCTTTAAATTCTAATTAAACTTTAGGAGCACGAGATAATAAAAACCCCATAAAATCTTGTAAAAGAAAAATTCTAATAAAAAAATAAAGCTTATAATATAATATATAAATTCTCGAGTACACTTATAAAGTCTTGTAAAAAAATTCTTGAATATTCCTCTAAAATATAATTCAGGAATACTTTCACAAATACCTTTAAATTCTCATTAAACTTTATGAGCACAAGATAATAAAAACCCCATAAAATCTTGTAAAAGAAAAATTCTAATAAAAAAATAAAACTTAACTATAATATATAAATTCTCAAGTACACTTATAAATTCTCCTAAAAAAAAAAACTTCTTGAATATTCTACTAAAACATAATTTATGAAATACTTTTATTAGAATTTAATTGAACATGTCTAGTAAAATCTTGTATATGCTTATTAATTTGTCTGCAATTATTACTTAGAAAGATTTTATAGATTCATCAAAGTTTTATAAGATATTATAAGAATTTACTGGTGCAGATTCCTGATTAAATTCAATTCAAAAATTTTTTTATCAGATTTTATGAGACATTTTCAACAGGGATATCATTAGTTGCGGAGAAGTTGTATTTTCATTATATTACAAAGAAAGTTAGTAAGAATATATTATGTACAAAAATGTAATAAATATTACATTAATAATTTGAGACGTACAGAACTACGGTTTTCAAGTAAATTACAGGAAATAGCTATAATTTGGCGATCATTGAGAGAAATTATAAGGAAGATACATAATTGATTTCGAAGAGGGACTTGAGTTGAGCAGCTAACTATTTTGTTAATTATTATTACAAGAATTATTTAACTAATTATTCAACGCCCTAGTAATTATAGGGGAACTACGTAGTTTTAAAGTAGAACTGATCTCGACGCCTTAGAATAGTTGTGGCCGTATATCATGACGCACCCATAATCCTGATAAAGGAAATCTCCTATTATAATAGTTGAAATGCCCCGATCCTGCTAGTAGCAAAAAGTATTACAACTTGTTTGAATACTAACAAAAATAGGTTTTTTTACCTGATCATCTTTCCTTCCCCACCCCTCATATATGCCTCTTTTTTGCATATCAATTTGTATCTGAGATATATGCAATAATTTTTGAGAAAATTTGGATATATAGTCAGTGCTTAGTAAGATCCACTTAAACTTTATCAGATTTTTTAAGGATCACGTTCAATGTCAAAAGAAATTACAAAATAGTTCATATGACCTAAACCCCTCACTTACAGTCATAAACTCTGTCAGCCTACATATCGCTAGTGCGTTCGGGAGAGACTTTTTCCCAAGGCACGACAGAGATGCGTGAGTGGCTAATGGCCAATATATTCTGATGGCTGGTCACGCGGAGCTGCCATTCACAGTAGCCGGCATTGTACGGGAGGTTATTATGCTTTACCTCGACGAGGATTGCTGTTTAGACAGGAATTCGCATATTCAAAGCAATCCTCAACCATCATAGGAATAGCCAATTTTTCAGGGGCACGTGCGTGTTGATATAATAGTCGCCGAAGTAATCTCAATTACTCGCGTCGCTCGAACTCGCAGATGTTAGTTTACCGAGCGGTAGCAGCTCAAAGAAGTGTTAGATCGCACAATGGCGTGTACTGACCCTGTATTAGGCTACACTAATAAGGGGGACTCATGATCTCCGGGAAAACGATTTTACTGGAACTTTGGAAAGTAGTTTCTGGTACATAAAAATGAAGTTTGTAAATAATTTTAGCGATCAATGGGCCCAATCTTTCAGAATAACCGCTATTCAAGCCAAATACGCGAAAATTCATACAGCAGTTTCATGCTTTACAAATAAGCGATTAAATAAAATATAAGATTTTTCCAAATCACAAATGAAAATTGAGAACGCGACCTTTAATTTGAGAGGTTGTAAAAGTCAAAAGCTTTACTCATTCGAAAGCTATAAGCGTTTCAAAATTCGACACAATCTCGCACTTAAAACTCTTCATTATTTTTATGCTAATTTAAAATACAAAATTGTGCCTAATTTTTAAACTCTCATAACTTTTGATCGAATTCAGCTATTTACGTATATAACCTCGCAAATTGAAGGTCGCATTCTCAGTTTTGATCTGTAATTAAGAAAGATTTTTTTTTTCTTTTATTGCCGATTTATACAACGTGATAAATGATTATGCATTTGGCATAACGGTTATCTTGTAAAATTGTGTCCATTGGTCGCAAATATTGATTCTAAACTTCATTTTAAGTACTCAGTATGGTGTTTTGTCCATAAATCAACGATAGTATCCAGTATGAAAGATAATAATCGAAGAGGTAACGCACCAGTTATATGATCCAGCCGATCGTTCGACCACGCTATTGCCTTGGTGGAATGTTAAGAGACTAAACATCGTCCAGCTCCTACTGTGACCTGGAAAACAAATAAGATGAATAAGCATTAAAATTATTACTTATGTCGACTGTACTCAACTATAAACTGACAAAGATCTTTCTATCGGTCTTACAGTCTAATCAATATTCATGGGCAATCTGATTGCCCATGAATATTGATTAGACTGTAAGACCGAAAGAAAGATCTTTGTCAGTTTAAGATAAATAAGACAATAAAAAGACAATGGAACATCATTATTATAAATACTACCCTCCCACCGGCAACGGGTCCCTCTCTGTCGAGCATCCATACTGTAAAAGACGTGTATAAATAAAAAGAATCTTAAACTACTTACCTTATTTATTTCGTTGTGTTGTCTGTAAGTGTATTCCATCACCTGCGATCGGGCTCTCTCACGATCCTAACATAACTGGCGCTGCGAACAGGATAACTGCGAAGCTGTGGAATTCGGATTCTCCTCCAATTAATAAGTATGGAAATCATTGGCGAAGGAAGCAGCTGGTGTTTCAACCCCATTACCTTAGCGTTGAGTCACCTGAAATCTTCAAAGAAGAACAGTAGGTATATGATATTATATGAGGATACAGTTGCGTATCGTCCGCGAATATCATGTAGCGGGCCAGTCGAATGACCTGCGGCAGGTCATTGATGAACAGCGCGAATAGGAGGGGACCGAGCACGCTGCCCTGCGGGATGCCGCTGGTGAGGTGGATCCAGTCCGAGATACTTCCGCCCTCGTCGACGACCGCCTGAAGGAGATCCGACAAAGAGAGAGATAGATAGATAGATAGATAGATATTCTTTTATTTGTAAAAGTATACAAAAATGACATAACAATCGAGTATAACAATACATTTCAGATAACTTTTACAATAATACGTTTTATCAGTCTTATAGGAAATTGCATTCAGTCTTTCTATGATATCGCAGGCATAATAACTCTATAACTCATAATAACTCATAATAAGTATCCAAATACGATACTAGTTTCTGCAGAGATGATGGCATCTAAACGATATAAATCGGGTGTAGAAGAATAGGCTCTACGGCATCAGATAGAGCTAAAAATTTTAAGTGAAAAATCAGTTTGTAACTTTTCGATCCGATCAATATTCATTGAGTAATCATCGATTGAAAATCAGCTAAGCGGGCCAATCAGGAGAAAGCTACAGCAGGAGGTGAAGCGCCAGGCGGGCGAAATGACGGTCCAGCTCGGCTAATTTTCAATCGATGATTACTCAATGAATATTGATCGGATTGAAAAGTTACAAACTGATTTTTCACTTAGAATTTTCCGCTCTATCCGATGCCATAGAGCTTATTCTTCTACCCTTTAACAACCTGTATAGCTCGTTATTTTCTGGAATGAGCTGCATACGTCCTTTGAGGATGGAAGATGTTGCGAGCTTCTTGATGATAACATGCACGTCGTACCCAGTGAGATTGTAAAATACTACAGGTATGAATCTCGCATCCTTGAAGTTGATCTTGCATCCTGCATGAGCTGTTCCTCTGAACCTAAAAAAGAGATAGATTAACGGATGAATCATTACAAATTTATTTAATAATATCTATTAGTACTTACCTTCTTGTGATGTGACAGTGATCTCTGGCTTTTTTGTGTCATCGGGCGAGAAAGCTTTACCACTAATGCTGTCACGAAGTCTTGTATCTCTTGACACGAAAGGTTCATAGTTTCAGGTTGCTCGCACAACTCCTCTAATTCATTTCTCGAAGATTTTGAACAAACCATTCAGCAGGAGTCTTCATAGCATCATCTTATTCTTTTCTGCAGCTTCGGATCGCCTCTCATCGAAACTATATTTTAAGAAATAGCCAATGCTGAACGCTTGGCGTTGCTGGTGGTAATCTTAAGTAGACATTCACAATCGGCATATATCACTTATGGAACTTTAATCTGTCAATTATAGCTGTTGAACGAAAGAATGTTGTTCTTCTACAATGCGTTAAATGAATTCTTACCAGTCGTGATTTTTATCCATACTCAGTGAAAGCTTGACTCTGTCGTCGTCGTCGACGTAGTACTCATTCATGAAAAAGTAGATTTACGTGAAAGTCTGTTTTCAAAAAGGTCATATGGAAGGCTTGAACCTTGTATTGATTGTTTTTTCCTCCAAATTATACACGTTGATGGAGAGATTGTCTTGTTTTTCAAAACTTATCTGCTTTGGTGGTACTGGGAAGTCTTTTCCATTGAAATTCGGTGAACGAATGAACGAGACGATATCTAGATGATGAAGATTCGATATAACACCGGAACGAACACGCTTCTGGAACGCTGATGATGGATCACTTCTGAGCTCTTGAAATCGTTGCTGAAGTCATTAAGTTCTCCAGTGCTCCAGCAGCTCCGGTATTTAAGGTTAACCACCGCTCTATTTCGGTGATATCTACATCGCCATTCTTCACATATTCTAATGACTTAAACAATAGTCTTAAAGTTTCAGCATAATACTTTGAAGTCACCAAGGTGACTTAGAGTCTAATATTAGATTAGATAAACTATGATTAGAAATAATCCCTCTCACGAAGCTCACTTTCTCATATCGTTGCTGACTGGAGTGGGGGATGCAGTGATCTCAATGTTCTAGAACTTAACACTCACGCAATGAAAAATAAAGTAGCTCAATGATGTTTTCGCTCGACTCTGCGTGTTTAAAGGATGAGTTCCTGCAGCGCTTGAGACCTGTCTCTCGAAAAATGATCCCTCTCATGAAGCTCACTTCCTCATATGCTGACTGGAGTAAGAGGATGCAGTGATCGCGATGTTCTAGAACTTAGATCTCACCTAATCAGAAGTATATGTGTAGCAGTAGTAGCAGCTCAAGAATGTTTTCTCGGTTGACTAGATGCTCCTTCCCAGGTAGGGCGTAGTGGGTGATGGCGACGGTGGCATCAGCAGAAACTCCAGAATATCCTCTGGTAGTTGGGGTAGAGGCAGCGCAATGTCAGGCGGATTCTGTTGGAGCGGTGGCGAAAGCTGTGTAGTTGTGGGCAGAGCTGTGAGTGGTGGTAGTGGTAGTGCAACCCTCCACGTTCCAACCAGGATGAATTCATCATCTGCCTACGAGGAAAACTAAAAATCAACAAAAACAAAAAAATAAAAATAATGTACAGATAAAAATTTACTAACTGACGCCCACGTCAGCGACAGGCAAGGTGACGGAAGCGGCGGTGAGGTAGGTGGCATCGAAGGAGAGGGAGCTCACTGCAAAAAATCAGAAAAATATGTCTGCAGTGAACTCGAGAGCGCTATATCCACGTCGTCATCACCTTCTCCATTTCCGCTGCGTCCGTCGCTATCCTCATCATCGTACTCATTGTGGTCGTCACCTCATCATCCTCCTCCATCATATGGCGTAGCTCCTGTAGCAGTTGGTAGGAGGTTTTGGTCCCATCCTCCTCCTTATTCTCCACCATCTGCTATAGCTCCTGGAGTTGCTTGTATAGATTTGTCGTCCTTCGGTGGTTTGGATGAAGTGACAAATATACAAACCAGTCTCATTTTACAGACAGGATGTACCGAATGTTCGACAAAAGTCAGAGAATCTCTTTCAAAGGAAATGTTTCTTGAACAGTCCCTTTGAGAGCTGTCACAAATATTCGACTAACAAGGAAGGTTTCCCGACTTCACCGATTTCAATATTCTTTTGATATGTTGTAGTTCATAAAAGAATAAGTAATACGTGTTTTTTTCATCGGCGGAAAAACACTTTGAGGGGGTGAAATCCACCCTCGAAATCCACCCCCAAAAATGGATTTTGCAATATATCTAAGGTTCTAATTGATATTTTACAATGAAATCAATTTTATTTCATTTCTCATATAAATACGGAACTAGCTCATGCAGTTCCGATCATAAGGGCTGCAACCCTTATTTTTTTTATTGAAAATTCTACCCTTTTTGTGACTATTTGTACGAAAAAAAATTTTAAATCCAGAGTGTACTGACAAAATCTTGCAATTTTCTCTCTATAAGTACCACCTTTATTAAGTGTCTGAGCCCAACGTTTCAACTGACTCAAAGATCTAACTTTTTTAAATTTTTTATGTACACTTTCAACACTCAGATTTTTCTTTTTTTTGCTACTTCTCCATTTTGTTCTGTACAGTAAACTGTGGGTGCTTCGAAAGGGTCAGGAATGTGGAGTTTAACTTCATCCTCTACTATTTTTGCATCATGATCTTTGTAGTCTTCTTGAAAATCCAATGTATCTTCAACGATCATATTAACCTCATTGAAATCATTTACTGAATCTATTAAAATGCTTTTAATTGTTTCCGACAATTTAATCTCTTTATAACTTGTCTCACTTTCAGGTATGTGTAGAGTTTGGAAGTAAGCTAATAATAAATTTAAAACATTTATTTGGTTGATTTTCATTTTTAAATCTGAAATGAAAAAAATTTAATAATAAAATATTAATTACATATACATATACATATATACATATATTATTTTCTTAAGAAGAAAATACACTTTCAAAATAAATTTTATCTGAAAATTCATGACTTTTTAAAAATAGCCTCAAAATATGTATTGTTTATAGCACTTTTCAAATATTTCAACCACGGCATTCAAAAGAGCAATCTCGAAAGTAATGGAAAAGGTATTTTAGGAAAAAAATGCTATAGCAGGTTAACAATGTTAAAATTGCCTAAGAGTGAATCGTTATTAGGGATTAGCCATTCGAAAGAGCATATTTGATAAATTTTCAGACCCCTAGTTGGCAATAGAGTGCCACAATCGTAAAAGACGTGTTTTTTGGAAAATAATTTCTCCTGCTTTACTGTTTGCTCCAAAAATTCTGAAAATATTCATGGATATCAGATTTTTTGCTACAAAATAGCCTGATTTTTTCAGATTTTTTGGATAAAAATCGGAGTCAGAAAAAATTATTGAAATTTTCAATGATTTTTTAGGCTATGAAGGTCATATTTGCTAACATCTAAATGATCATTTTCGATGTATTTTTTCCCGTACTTTCGAACGCACGTATTGAAATTATCACATTTTGACCGGAACGTGCTCAAAAATTGAAAAAACCGTTATTTTTCGCGTTTTTAGGTACTTCAGTAGGTACTAAAATCACTAAAAATATGCTAGGAGCTTTTTCCTGTATGCAAGAACACCAAAAAGTAGTCTAGAAATTTTTCCCAACTCCTAAAAGTTCATAAAGTCAAGTATTACTTTCCTGTAACTGCAAAGAGCCTATTCAGCCAACTTCAAGTACAGAAAAACTTCGTATCATTTTGAAATTATTAATTATTATAATAAAGTAATATCCTTAAGTTAGTATATAATTATAGTAGAAATTAGAATAATAGATACGTGTATTCAATTTGTTCATGAAATAATAAGATAATTACATATGGTCAATGGAAATGTGATAAATTCACATCAATTAAAATTTACAAGAACTTTAACATTATCAATTTTAATTATAATATTATACTTAATCTTCATCACTATCTTCATCTATAACTGGATCAATATCCATGGTGGAAAACATATCAGAAAGAATTTTTTCTGGTCTAATAATTTTCGATTGATATCTAGCATTACTGAGATACTATATATCTGCTGCGATATGTGAGCAAGAGCCTACAGTTCGTAATCCATTCGCACAGTCGCATGCGTGTCGTAAAATACCGCTATATCCGATTGAATTAGGCTTACTAATACTTTGATAATATTTGGTTTCAACTTAACATACTCCAAATTGATATTTTGATTATCATCCATTAATTCAGCCAGATAACAGACGGCTTGACCTATTTGATAGGTGCCTGAAAAAAAAATTTTAAGATCCCTTTCAGTCATCTCCGGAAAGTCAGTTATGTCATTTGATGTCAGTTTAGTCGTAGTAGTGGATCTTCTAGACCATCTGGCTGTCTCAACTTCTGATCTCAAAGTATTTTCATCTTGATTACATTTCAGCATTCTTTCAATAACTATGTCATGCAATCCATCCTCATCTTTATCGCTGTTTAAACGGTTTCCAAAGCGATTGATAAGAAAACATGCGATTCTACAATATGCACCAGCTTTTGGTAGAAGCTTATTATCCAACTGCTGATGAAGAAGTTTAAATTTTTTCCGAGAATACCGTGAACGGCCTCTACTACCCATCTCAATTTTGTAACATAACGAGATTCATTTGATTCAGATGTTGTCAAGTTGGGCCTTTTTCCGTTCAAGGTGGGCATAATAACCCTAAAACCAAGACTTTCTAAATAAGCTACCACATCCCCGAAGCCCCTGTCCACAATGCAAACATCACCTTTTCTCATGATAGTTCTAACACCATTCGGATCTTGCATCACTTTTTTCATAATACTTGCGTCGTTTTCCGTAGCTAAGAACGGACCAGGAACATCTACGACGAACCCGTTTCTGGTGCAAATAGTGAATGGCTTAACCAAAGGATATTTCTTGTGACCTGAATATGACTTCTGTTGATAGTCATTATTTTTACTTTTTTGGTAACGTAAATAAGTCCCATCGAATACCAAAGCAAGCACGTTCGTTAAATTAAAAAGTTTTTTCACAAAAATAGAAGTATGATCACAAATTAATTCTTCCCTTGAGATACTTTTTACTCCAAAGTATATGGGCAAGATATCTTTTTCAAATGAATTAATTACCGATTCGCAAAAATCTGAGACTTTTATTTCGTTATCTATTCCAAAAATAGACGAAATAAAATTAGTCGATGATCCAGTCCGTAGTTTGAATAAAAATATTACCAAAGTTTGTGTAACGTCCCTAGAATGTGATGATCTCATGGAAACTAACAATTTACTCAACTCTTGCAATTGATTATCAAAAAGACTTTTAAAAGAAAATAATTGTTTCTCGTTAAGCTCTGATGATTTAATTTTATCTAAGAAGTCTTCTACATTTATCACAAAGTTTAGATCCTACACTGACATTATCTATATTTAATTGCTCAAGAACAGCTTCAACTTCACTCTCTAAATTAATAATCTTTATTTGTGTGGCTGTCTTACTCAGATTTTTTTTGGAGCAATTGCAACATTGGTCAGTTGCATCAAAATTATCCATATTTTATGCAAAAATTGAAATGAAAAAAATTTTTAAAGAAAAAGGTGAAAAAATCTATTTAAGAGCCATCCTTGGTAAATATTTTATGCATTTCTATAAGATCTATGTCTACAAAAGAAATCACAGAATTGACATAGATGTTATTGTAAAAAAATGGACGAGAGAATTTACCACATAAAAAGAAAAAAATTTTAATGTAGTCAGACAAGCTACATGAATTTTGCAAGATCTGGTGCAAGTATTTATCTGTTTATTTTATTCATTTTGGCATTTTTAATAATTGGTTTTCTTTGCTTTCTTTCCAATTAGACATAATTTATTTATGAGACGTTTGAGCAATGTTGATCCACAATACAGTTGACGCTTTATTAAAATCATTAAAAAATTTCAATGTTTAGTTGAGATACAATTAAAAAAAAATTTTAAAATACAAATTATATCGTTAATCGATTTATCCAATGATGTAGGTACAATGAATATCTTAAAATTGAGGTAATAACTGATTACCCAGATAGCACGCAAAGTTGCAGGAACGTTGCAGCAACGGTGACTTTGTAACGAAGCAACGCAACTTTTAAAGTTGTAATAACGTTGTAGCAACGTTGGTTGAATGGTGAAAATGTCCGCTTTGTTGGCGCATGTATTACGTTTTAAAAACGTGACGTGAACGTATCTGCAAGGTTGCGTTATGTAACTAGCACGTTGGATCGGTCATTAAATATGCGAAAGTAGGTTTGGTGGATGAATTACACGTTTCATTGACGTTAACTAAACGTAATTGCAACGTTGTAACACGGCAGAGGAACGTATAATTTGAAGAGTGGCTGCAATGTTCCCACGACGTAACGCCGGTTGTAAAAGTGACTGAGAGTGAGAAAAAAACTTTTCTTACACTGGGATTCGAACCGGCGATCTTTGGGATACGACGCATAAACCTTAATCACTACGCTACGGAACGCTAGCTGCAACTCAAAATTTTGATTTTGCTCATAAAGACAAATCTATTCGAGTTAATTCAGCGCGAAAAAGAGATTATCTCTTAAACATTATTTTAAACACATTACAATTGTATATGTGCTATTATTTTTTGAAGAAAAATGAAAGCATTCTTATTGAATACTTCTTTTAAATATAAATTACGAAAAAGAATGCTTTTTTAATACTTCTTTATTTACTATACTAGCAATTTAAATGCAGAAATTATTCTGCAAAAGAATACTTTTCTAATAATATTTAAATTTTATAAGAGTTGTTTTCTGAGGAAATAGTTTTATTTTTACTGTATTTAAATTGCTTCTATAGTAAATAAAAAAGTATTAAAGAAGCATTCTTTTTCGTAATTTATATTTAAAAGAAGTATTCAAAAAGAATGCTTTCTTTTTCTCCAAAAAATAATACTATTCATACAATTGTAATGTGTTTAAAATAATGTCGCGCTGAATTAACTTGAATATTCTTGAATATTCTTGAATATTCTGAATTAACTTGAACGTCTTTATGAGTAAAATCAAAATTTTGATTTGCAGCTAGCGTTCCGTAGCGTAGTGGATAAAGGTTTATGCGTCGTACCCCAAAGATCGCAGGTTCGAATCCCAGTGTAAGAAAAGTTTTTTTTAAGTGTTTAATTTAATTGCGAAAAATTGTGAAGCGTGCGAAAATTAATAAAAAAGCGGCTCTATTATATATATTATAAAATTGAAAATCATAATTGAAGTTCCATTAAACTCTATTAAAATTGGGTCCCCACAGTAAAGTAGAAGTAATATTCCCGGAACATCACTTTTACATCCGTCGTTACGTTGTGGGAACGTTGCAGCCACTCTTCAAATTATACGTTCCTCTGTCGTGTTACAACGTTGCTATTACATTTAGTTAACGTCAATCAAACGTGTAATTTATCCACCAAATCTACTTTCGCATATTTAATAAAGTTGCAGCAACGTTGCTGTTACGTGCTGGATACGTAACGCAACCTTGCAGATACGCTCACGTCACGTTTTTAAAACGTAATACATGCGCCAACAAAGCGGACATTTTCACCATTCAACCAACGTTGCTGCAACGTTACTACAACTTTAAAAGTTACGTTGCTTCATTACGAATTCACCGTTGCTGCAACGTTCCTGCAAGGTTGTGTGCTATCTGGGTAAAGTACCCAATAAGCAAAAATAATTTTTTTTTAATTCATAAAAAATTCTTTTTGAATTCTTTTTTTTAAAGAAGAATTTCAAAAGTATTCTAAAAGTTAGCTTATAGCTATAACGAATGTCCGTTATATTTATTTATTTAAGAGT
>UELU01143196.1:87257-99075 GCA_900490025.1 Megastigmus dorsalis | reverse complement strand
GGGGGTAAGGGGGTTTCGTTTATTATTATACCCTGTTGAAAAAATCCAGCTGTTATTCCAGCTGGATTTCCTGCTGGAGTTCCAGGTGGATTCCACTGGAATCCAGGTGGATATCCAGGTCCTGGATTTTTGCAACTAATTACTAAACATTTAATTTCACGTAGATCGGGTGACCTTATTAGGTGTTACCATGCTGATGATAACACTCAAACTGGGTAATAAAGCTTCAATATTCGAATTTTTTGTATTTTTACTAAATTTGAAAAAGCCAAAAAAATTCGAATATTGAATCTTAGTTACCCACTTTGCAATTTCTAATCACACTTTAACATAAGGGTCTAAATAATAAATGAAACATTATTATTTAATACACATTTATTTAAAAATGGGTATTTACGTCTAAAATAAATACTTTATTAAATAATTTAATATAATTTAGTTTTAATAATATAATTATTTAAATACAATGCTTATTAATTTATTTTAATAAACATTTTCATGGAATGAACAGAAATATCGATAAAACTCTTTTAGCTATTAAAACAATGTTAATTTTTAAAAATTTTTCTTTTTATATTAGATTTTGGTTTTGATTTTTTGTTTTTTCTCTCCTCTTCTTTTTCTTTCTTTATTATGAGCTTTTGTTGTCTTAGATTGTTCCTCTCCTCTTTCTGTCGTTCTGCCTCTTGTTTTTTCAAAATCCGCTGTTCGTGGAAATCTCTCCAGTTCTCTGAGGTAGCCACTGAGGGAATCTTTTCTTTCCTTCTTTTTGGTTTTTCAGGCTGCTTTTCCGGCCAAACATTTTTTGAAGAGTGAGGGTATCCGTTGATTATTCACTGAAACTACAAATTGTAATAAGTAAGTGTTATTATTTATTATTTTTTATTATATAATTTGTCTTTCATTTTAAAATAAAGTGATATTATATTCATCACTCGTACTCACATTTCTCATCTGAACCAATGTTTTCCTGATGTTCTTTAAGTGGTAATCTGATTGAAGTATCGAGTTTATTTTGATCATTTTGTTCAAGTGGCACCTCTACGTGATCATTATTTAAGTATAAATTGTCATCTGAGATTACAGTTCTAGCATCTATTGGTGAGATTGATTCTTCATTAATTTCTATATCTAAACAAATATTACTATTAAAAACAGATTCACTACTTTTCTCAAGAATTCCTTTTTCGTTGACAATCCATACTTGTATTTGATCAGACATTTCATTTGATGTAAGCATATTTGAATTTAAAACTTCAGTACTTAAATCTATTGTAATATTGTCGCTTTTTTCTAAATATATTTCATTGAGAGGATCTTCAGAAGGTATCGGTGCTTGTAACTCCTATTATAAATTACATGATATGTTGAAGGAAATAGTGTATAAAATAAAACATAAAACTCTAGTCATAAAAGTTAGATTACAATTTTTTACTACTATATAGCTCTTAACTATTGTAAATAATTATTATTATCTATTATTCTAAATATTTTTAAATAATACATGCGATTAATTATTTTAAATTACTATTATAAATAACAAATTATTATTGTAAATAATTGTAGATATATGCATGATTCATTAATAAAAATTTTACAAAATAATTTTAAGATGTATCGATTATAAAAAAATCTAAAATATTTACATTCATTGCAATTTAAAATATAAATTATATTTAAAAGTAAAATTAAAGTACCTCATTGGAAGAAACTACTTCATTATCTTGAGGTGGTGCAGATACGATAATATAATTTTGAGTTGTTTGTAACCAAAAATAGAACAGGCTTCTAAGACATAAATCTCCAGTCCAAGTATTCGTTGACTTAGCTTCATTAAATAGTTTTAAGATATTGAGATCAATATTTTTTTTCAATAAACTGTGTGTGAGACTCATAACTGCTTGTTGCAGGAGTATCTTTCTCTAAATCAATTACTGCTCTGCTTGGTTTGATAAGCGACGAGAAATCCACAGCATCCGGTGAAAAGGGATATTGTCCACAAACTTTAAAACCATTAATGAGAATCCTGGGGAGATCTAGCATTTCGAGAGCTTTTTTCAGCAGTGGAACTAAGTTACTTTTATCAACCGATATTCCACCATTTGCCATTCTCCATTCTAAAACTACGTTGCTCCAATTTAATTTTAGAGGCCTGAAAAGAGCTACGTCCTTGGGCTGAATGAGGTGAATTACATTCGGATATAAAGCAACAAACTCAGTTTATGTTGCACGCAGGAATTACTTAAGGGGATGTCGGAGCCAAGAATGACCGTCGCTTAACCTCGGGATGTTTTTCCAGAAATTGGATTAGATTTCATAAAATAACATAGATCTGAAGTGACAGAATTATTCCATATTGAGATACGAAGGGTTTTCTTCTCCTTGAATGGAGAATAAACGCTTATAATTTTTATATTCTTTAATAATATATAAATAAGACATGTCACAAAACCGGTTACACCGAAAAGACGCTTTCATACTTTTTTCCAATAATTTAGCCGCATTTTACAATAGAATGAAATTCTTAAGTGTGATATGCATTCTTTATTGAAATGTGAAGTGTGCTCTTCTCCTCTTTTTGTAAGATATACTTAAACTTGCGTTATATTAATAAAAACAATGTGAAATCACATGACAGTCATTATAGCTCCGACATCCCCTTAAGGCCATGGTAAATGGGAAGAATGTCCAGCAACAAATAGAATTATTATTGGAAATTCAATCTTCTGCTCAACACATCTCTTATAAAAGTTGCTGGTTATATGTTCAAAAAAACTTTCCTGGGTCATCCAACCATTTTTTGAATGACCTAAGGACCAACCATATGGAGCAGACAATGATACATTCCTTGGAATTCTCTCATATGGATATAAAACTACAGGTGGTGATAGCTGTCCTGCAGCGTTACCTGTCACTAGCACTGTAAGGCACTCCTTTCCATCTCCTGTGATACGTATGTTTGCTGACTTATGCTCTTTCGAGACAAGAACCTTCTTTGGTTTTGGATTTAAGAGGAATGATGACTCATCACACTTAAATATTCTACATCCAGGAATATTAATTAGATTTTTTGACTCCAAATAATTTTCTATCTCCAAAAACCAAGCTCTGATTGCTTCTTCAGATATTTTTGCTCTCCTAAGAGTAATATTTTGAGCAAATTTAACAGTGCCCTAATAGCACAAGACGTTCAAAAAACGTCCAAATAACGTCATTTTTCTGACGAACGGACGTCATTTTTAAGGTCCAAAAGACGTCCAAGGCACGTCCTAGAAACGTCCAAAATGTCCGCTTATTTCGTCCAAATTTAAACGTTCTTGGAACGTTCATAAGACGTCCAATTCATGACGCTCACAAATGATTAGCCTATTACCAAACGTCTTTTTGACGTTTATTTAACGTTACCCTGAAGACGTCTTCAACCGACGTCCGATATACGACGTATTTTGGACGTTCGTTTGACGTCCTTCGGATCCACCAATTTCGCGACGTACTTTTTTAGACGATCTACCGACGTCCATGTTACGTCGTTATAAAGTTTTTAATGACGTTCTTTTGACGTTTATTTCACGTCACTCTTGAGACGTTCACTACCGACGTCTGATACACTACGTGTTTTGGACGTTTATATGACGTCTTGCGGATCTACCAGTTTCGCGACGTTATTTGGACGTTTTTTGAACGTCTTGTGCTATTAGGGGTGAGTTCCGGATGCCTCTTCAAAAATGCCTCATACCAATGACGAGATTGTCTTCCATTTGTAAATAGAGTTTCTCGTTTTAGATCTATCACCAATTTTTGCACACTGTTAAGCAAATTTTCCCTATCAATTCACAATCCAGTGTCACTGAGATGAAGAATCCATTGCACTAGTAAATCTTCTTCGACAGGAGTCAAAACTGTGGGTGAACCTGGTCATCCCTCGACAGGATATTTTCCATGATATTTTGTCACAAGTGTAGAATAAGGTACCTGATGAATTTTACTGGCAGCTCTTATTAACACTTTTTTAGTTTTTATGTAGTCCAAAGCTCTTTTAACTGCCTCTTGATCATAGTCCTTTGCTTTCTTTTCTTTGGGCATTTTAGGTTAGAAATCTGTAAACAAAAATATGTACTTTTTACTTAAAATTACTAACAAATTACTTTATAAAATTAGATCGCAACAAAAAAATACATAAAATATGGAATAAACTTAAATGTTATGTATTTTTTTATGCTAATTAAAGTTTTGAATAAGTGATTAGGAATTGGGCAAACGGTGCAAAATCTGACCATAAATCTAATAACTTATATTTTATAAAAAAATAAATTATTTTATTGGTAGGTGATACATACAAGGGGAATGCGAGGAGTCCGGGAAACCGATTTGGCTGAAACTTTGGAAAATGATTTTTTGTACCTAAAATGAATCTCAGTACCTATGAGGTTTTCAAATGGGCCCTAAATTCAAAAATAATGAAAGAATCCAACAACATATACAAAAAACACGTGCTGCTTCAAATCAAGATAACTCAGCAATTAACATTGATACCGACTAATATAAAAAATCTAATAAAAATAGGAAAATTTTTCATTAATTCTCATTTTTGTGCGCCTCCATACCATTTTTTGTTCACAAGTTATGAATGTTTGAAAATAAGGCTGAATATTACATCTGAAATAGACTTCAAGTTTTCCCACTATTTTTCAAGGTAAAATTGTACTTAAATTTCAATCATCCATAAATTTTGAACGAAATAAGCTCACGACTCAAATAAAAATTAAAATGAAAGGAAATTTTTCCTACTTTTATTTGTGTTTTCATACCAGTTAATAGCAATTTTAAATACTGAGTTATCTTAATTTGAAGCAACACCAGTTTTTTCATATATTTTGCTTAATCTGTCATTATCTTCGAATTTAGGGTCCACTTGAAGAACTTATATTGAGGTACTGAGCTTCATTTTTAGGTACAAGAAATCATGCTCCAAAGTATCAGCCAAATCGGTTTCCCAGACTCCTTGGGTTCCCTTTGTTAGTGCAAATTAACTAATGTATAAAATTTCAGTGGTACATGAAAGATTAATAAGTAATTAATAAAGATATTGATTCACATATATATATATATATAATTTTTTCCCTAATCGAAAAGTTATGTATATTCATGCATTGTTACGCAATTCTGAAAATGCTATTAGTAACAGGTAAAGAAATTTATGCCAAGTTTAAAGTTCTGATAATTTGTGTAACAGATTTTATGTGTATAGGCCCGCATAGATTGTGGGGCGCGACGCTATTCTCTAGCATATGGGAGTTATCATTGTTTTATTTTTACTAATAATTACTATGACGCTAAACAATCTAGGCTTCTGTTCTACATTTTTCCATGTCCTACAAGAATATTCGGCAAATTCCGTTTATTATCTGTTCCAATGTGAATTCATTTAGCATTGGAGATAGTACTTTTTTCAAACCCCGCCGAGATAGTACCTTTTTCAAGTCCCCGCCAAGATAATACCTTTTTCCACCAAACTGATGATTTGATGTGCAATTAAGTTTTCCCAAATAAATAGATATTATTGAATATTTTAATATGAATATTAAAAATTGTTTATTTTAAAAATTTTAAAGTAAATTAATCAAAATATTTTTATTTTATTTCTTTATGACTTATTCATCTGAAATGTTTGAAATAATGACAAAGTACTCAAGGAATTTATATTTTTTTTATAATTTATGCATATGTAACGCAAAATGCGTCATTCTTGAATTTTTATGTCACAATAAAGAATATCTTTGTTTTCTAAATAAATATTTTTACTATGCATTAGATATTATTTAGCTGTATTTAAATGTGACCTTAAATAAATACATCTAAGGAAAATTAGGAAGAAAATTAGAAGTGCTATTATGAAAATGAGTATTTATAACTAGATAGTTAATAGTGTATATAGACTTTTTTGGTTTGTAAATACAATTTTTTTCTGAAAATAAAATTAGAAAAATATAAGAAAATAGTGATATAGAAATATATATATTTCTATACTCAACAAAAAACTTTATTAATTCATGTTATCGAATGAAATTTAGTCTTATTATTATATAAGAATTTAAAAAATTAAGTAGATGCTCTGGTAAAAAATAGACCAATCGAGGTGACCTGCTCGTCAACAGTTCCCCTGCAATACTTACTGCAATAGTTGACCAACGGTTCGCCAACGATTGCTCGATTAGTGATTCTAAATTTTTTTTAATTTTATTTTCCAATTATAAATTTAATAGTTAAATGAATTTCACTAAATTTATGGTTTACATTGCATCATTAAATGATACAAATCGTTAATTAACCATAAACTTACTTTTAAAACTGTATTTTTTGAGGTTACAATTTCGTTTTCGCTTATAGCTCAAGAAAAAACGAAAAAAAATTTTGACATTCCTAGGCGGAATGGATTTTTTTATATTTATGAGTAAACTTATTAAAATTCAGATTTTTTGAGGTTAGAATTGGTTTTTCACATTTATTTCGGGATTGGTTGAAGCTAGATCAAAACGGACAAAAATATTGCATTTCTGAAAGGAGAATTAACTTTTCGTTATCGACCCTATTCCTAACTTTTATGAACCCTTAAGAACTGTTTATAACTGTCTATAACTATTATAAAATGTCGGAATAGAGAAATTAATAACAATTATAATCAGTTATCAACAGTTTCTAACAGTTAATAACAGTTATTCACATTTAATAACTTCGAAGATACTTTTACAACCAAAATGTTATTAGAGGCGAAATGTATAAATGTAAGTACCTAACTGTAAATAACTATTAATAATTGTCAATATAATTGTCAATAAGTGTTACAAACTGTTTATAATAGTTTTAATCTGCTAATTTTTAAAAACTTTTGGCTGTTTAAATTTGTTTCAAAATTTATAAATGCTAATAACTGGTAATAACTGTTAGAAACTATTATTACTAAGTACATGAAACTGTTAAAAACTGTTTATAACGGTTTATAATTGTTATTAATGTCTCTATTCCGATATGTTATAATAGTTATAAATAGTTACAAATAGTTTTTAACAATTATTCACGAAACAAATTTCCACTATGGGAGCAAAAGACATATTTATCAAAACTATTTTTTGAGGTTAGGATTCCTTTTTCGTTTATATCTTAACAATTATTAGCAAAAATGATCAATCGTTTTGGCATTCCTTGAAGTAATTGACTTTTCGATATTTATGAGTAAAATTATTAAGATTCGCATTTTTTGAGTTTAGAATTTGTTTTTCCCTTTTTTTTCGGAATCAGTGAAAGATAATGCGAAACGGATTACATTTTTTCGTTTTTGAAAAGAAAAATGATTTTTCGTTATCGGTCGATAGACATACTTATCATAACTGTATTTTTTGAGGTTAGCATTCGTTTTTGGCATTCCTAAGCAGAATGAATTTTTTTATATTTTTTTGTCCGTTTTGCTCTAGATTCAACCGATTCCGAAATAAATGCAAAAACTAATTCTAACCTAATAAAAATGCGATTCTTAAGAATTTTACTCAAAAATATCGAAAAATCGATTCCTTCGAGGAATGCCAAAAAATTTAGTCCTTTTTGCTGAAGAAGTTCTCGAAATATAAACGAAAAAGTAGTTCTGACCTCAAAAAGTACAGTTTTTAAAAGTAAGATTACATGTTTGATATACCAATTTCGGAAATAAAGTATTTAATTTTCACTTATAAAGACTTTTTATTTGATTTTATATCCAGCTTGGTTAACTAGTATTTAGTGTTTATTGACTTCTAAAAATTTCAGTATTCGTTGACCAACCAAAGTCCGAAAAACGTTGCAAAATAAGAGGGTTCGTTGGCAAATGGTTGGTGAAACCACTGGCCAACTTTAATAAAATTGGTCAACGTTCGCGAACCGTTGGTGAAAGTTTTTACTAGGGTGAATTCCAACTGTAGTCAGATATTGCATGTTTATTATAGTTGTATTGTCCGTATTAGTTTTGAAATTTTAGCGCGATAGGTATCTCGTTACTTTATCTTTTTGGTTTACTCTTCTAATTTTTTTCGGAAATATCTCTTATTTCGTAATATGCTAATGTACCTATAAAAATTTAACTTCCCTAGCAAAAAATAAGGTATACATTAAAATTGAAAAGGAAAATAATAATATTTTGTTTCCAGGTCAATAAGTAGCAATGAATTCCATCACCTAGTTTTGCAGGAATGAAAGTGATAGGAAAAAAAATTAATTGTATAATCAAGGGTAATTGGAATTAACCACTTATAAATGTAGCTTAATAATTTTTTACCCAATTATCATTTATTTGACTGTAACTGTAACAATAACTGATTCATTCATATTATACGGGTAATACGTAGTATTTAAGTAGATATTTAAAGTTGGCTTTACTCGTGAAAAATACTATTACAGCTGCAGTCGCGTAGCAGTTCACAATGATCAGGTTGGTTAATTAAAACAAGTCATTTTTTACGGGAAAAATATTTTAACTTAGTGCGGTATTTACGTTACAGTTTTGTAAATTTAGAGCATTCAATATAAGTGATAGTTGACTAAATAATAGATCGTCTAACTCGATTTCTCAAGCGTGCAATTAAAGATGGGTGAAAATTTCGTGGTTTGTGCGATATTATTGATAAATACATTTATTTTTCAATACTGAAAGTGTATCTTTTAATTGTGAAAATTTTTATCTAATATTAAAAATGAAATAAATTATAGATTTCATTCTGTACCATAAACTAAATACTTGAAGGTAATTAAATTTTCGAAATAATTTTATCAAATAAAGTTTATACAAATTTTGAATGTTAAAGGGACACTTTTAATTTAAGGGGATGTGTTAAGATCGGAAAGATTTCTATCCTTACTGTTTTTTTGCATTTAACAAAATATATGAAGATAGAAATTAATATTTTGGAATATTTATGTAATAACATTGTGTGACTCCAGTTTCATGAAATTCCATCCTAATGAAAGTAGAAATAGACGAGAACTACATCAGAAATACCCGATTTTCAATCAATTTCTAAAAATTTTCCCTTCATGTAAGAGAGTTTATTTTTTTTAACCTTTAGACTGCCGAGATTCGAAGGGGTTAAGGGTCCCCTTAGAAAATGCCCAAACCATGTTACTGTATCTTAGATATAACCTATACAAAGTATGAGGATATGGTATAAATATACTTGCGCGAGGCGATATCTTAAGTAGCCTCGAGATTCTCTCTTGGTTCAACGAAGGTTCTGAGCAGCTTTCTCAGAGATCTGTTGTTTTCAGAGTCTTTAAGATTTCTTGAGGTTAATGTCTTGGTTAGTCAGAAGATCTGGTCCACGTCTCATCGAACTTATTGGTATTTAACCCATTAAGGACGGAACGGAAACTTTTTTCATACTATTTTCAACAGATTTATTTTCGGTTTTATAAAAAATTGAGTTTAGTCATTTCTAATGTAAAATTGTCTGAACTTTCGATCTATGTCATCAGAATTATAAGAAAATGCATAGTAAAGAAGTTATAATTATTTATTTAACAAAAAACACGAAATTATAAGTGAAATTTTTTTATCATTTAGTATTCTTGCATCGAAATCGTTAGTGGATTTTGGTGGTTAGAGTAATTTTTTTAACCATCAACCCTAACCTTTAAAGCCTCGTCGAAAGTTTTCGATTTCAAAATAAATATTTAATTAATCTATTTCAATCTATAATTTATTACTTATATACATTTGTATTATTTTACATTGATAATCTACAATTTTTTAATTGTAATTTTCATTATATTATGTATTAAAAATATATAAAAAATGTCTGCTATAAGATTTTTCAATTAACAATTAATAATAAGAATAACTTTAAATTAATTGAAGTGAATAACTGCTTCATGCATGTATTTATTATACAAATATTTTTTTATACTTATTGAATTTCAATTAAGTTAAGGAGTGTACAAAGGTAGCTTGCGTTTTCAACTTTTACTAGCATTATTTTTTGCGTACGTTATTAATAGATGTTGTTAAAGTAACCTTTTCATATTCTTTTATTATTTTTTTTATATGCGAAATTCCAGGGAAAGATTCTTCAATGTAAATTTCAAACATAATGCCAAACGCAATATGAAATTTTCAATTTGCAATTTTGAACGTCTGTGCTGGTCGTGAAAAAACATTTTTTCAGAAACTTTTTTTACAAATTCGTATGTTTTTTTCTATATAAGTTTCTATATATATTCGAAAAATTTTCTAATTTTTAATTTTCTTCAATAGTTTTTTATTAAACTCTATTAAAATTGACAGAAAATTATTCAAAGTCTTCCCAATAAGCACACTTTTCAGAAAAAAGAATTCTATAAGTAATCTTAGATTACCTCAAAATAATATTACTTATATATAATTGTATTAGCGCTTAAAAAGTATTCTTTGATAGAAAAACAATTTTATTTTTATCACATTATAAGAATTACTTTTATAGTATTAAAAAATTATTTATAAAGCATTCTTTTTTTGTAATTTATATGTTAAAGAAAAACTCAACAAAAAAGTATTAAAAAATAATGCTATATTTCCTCAGAAAACAACTCTTATAAAATTTAAATATTATTCGAAAAGTATTCATTTTCAGAATAATTTCTACGAAAATAATTTTATTTTTACTGCATTTAAAGTGCTTCTATAGTAATAAAGATGTATTAAAAAATAGCATTCTTTTTCATAATTTATATTTAAAAGAAGTATTCAAAAAGAATGCTTTCTTTTTTCTCAAAAAAATAATACCACATATACAATTGAAATGTGTTTAAAATAATGTTTAAGAAATAATCTCTTTTTTGCGCTGAACTCGAATTATATAGATTCCGCGTAATAATTGTACCGCGTCCTGCATGTGATTCCAGACTTATATCTGTCTTTATGAGCAAAATCAAAATTTTGGGTTGTTATAGCGTTCCGTAGCGTAGTGTTTAAGGTTTATGCGTCGTATACCAAACATCGCCGGTTCGAATCCCAGTGTAAGAAAAGATTTTTTTATGTGTTTAATTTAGTTGCGAAAAATTCTGAAGCGTGCGAAAATTAATATAAAAGCGGCTCAGTTATATAAAATTATATATATTATAAATTATAAATTATAAAATTGAAAATCACAATTGAAGTTCCATTAAACTCTATTAAAATTGATAGAAAATTATTCGATTATTTTTTTTTCAATCAATATTATTTAGAAAATCTTTTATCGTTTTCAATCGATTTCAATAATTTACATACCAAATAAATTTGAATAGTCAAAAGAAGTATTAAGAAAAAGGATTGGGATCGATTGAGATTTTTTTAATCGATTTCAGTAGGTTATTTCCAGCAGGGGACTTACACCCCACGTTTCACGCGATTATAACCTTAACTTTTTGAATTGGTAACAGATTTAAAGTAATAAGTACAATTTATAAGATTTTAATATAAACCTTTGTGATAGATTTTAAGTTTAACCTTTGCTTTATTTTTTGATTAAAATATTTACGAGCTTTTAATTTAGCTCAAGAAGACTTGCTGCAGCTATCTGCTGCTAAAATATAGCAGCACATTTTTCTTCGGGTATAAGCTTACATTTTGTTTGTCACTTTAATCTGCCTGACGCCGTGTCGCCAAGTATGTTCATAGTCATTTTAAGATAAAGAATATTGTACAAAATTGAAAAGAGAAAAAAATAATAGAACAACTAAAATGTTGCAAATTTTGCAATAAGAAATTGGAAACTGATAAGAAATTGTTCATCTAATTAGCATTACTGGGACAAATAGAAGCTTTGACAGCAATTTCTAT
>UELU01143196.1:50686-87237 GCA_900490025.1 Megastigmus dorsalis | reverse complement strand
AGCAATTTCTATTTATTTTATAATTTTCTGTAGGTTAAATTTAGATAATATAAAAATGTAATAAACAATTGATTATTTAGTTAGAAATATGAATTCGACGTTTGCAGCAAAAAATATATTTTACTTTTTACATTACCAAAAAGAGATTACATAGATGTAGTAATTAAAGAGATTTTACTTTTTTCAGGGGAAGAAATATCATACTTGCCACAAGTTTTACCTTTTTAAAGGTAATTTTTATAGATTTCACTACTTTCTTAGAATCTATAATAGATTATATATAAATTACAGTGTTCTGAATCTATGAACAGTATAATAAAATATTTATGTGAAAATTACCAGAAACTACCACGAATTTATTTGGTAGAAACTATAAAATGTGATGTGGTGTCTATGCTTTGATAGATGCTTTTTTAACGACCTTTCTATACAAATTATTAATTAAAAATTTAAATATTAAAATTCAATCATTCAGTTCAGATAAGGTATTATTAACCTTAAATAAAATGAATGGGTTTTGATCCAAAAAGGCTTTGACCTTTACGAGTTTTTAGTTCAAGAAGGTTTTACCTTATTTTAAAAAAAATAAATAGGGTTTGACCTTAAACCAAAATTATATGGACTTTGATCCAAGAAGGCTTATAAGTAACCTTATAAGTTAAATAAAAGGCTTTGACCTTAAATGGGGGTGGGGGGTAAGGTTAATCTGGTGAAAAAGGCATGTTTTTAAGAATTTTTTTGACGATACAGATAGTGTCCGTTTATTCAGTCAATTTCCATATAATAATGCAACATTTGATCAATATTTTCTTAAATTTTCATTGCAAAATATTAAAAATTTTGCGACAGTGAATTCCCGGAGGCACCTAGAAAAAAGTTGTTTTTCGGTGTACATCATAACTTGCAACAGAATCATCTGCAACAAAAACCGCTGCCATTCATTGGCACTTAGCTTCCTTTAATTCATTTTTTGTTCAATATACATATATTATATACTTTATAAATAAAGTAAGTAATTGACTATAATATAATAATCTAAAATATTTAAACAAATTTCATTCACCAAATAATAAAAAAATTATAATTCAATAAATTATATTTTAAAAATATTTGCAAAAAATCTTAAGAATCATAAAAATTGAAATATATTTAAAACTTATTAACCAAATATATAGAAAAAATGCACAGCTCTCAAGGAACAAAAATGCTATTTATATATAAAATTTTGAAAAGATTTGAAAAGTTTTACACCTGTTATCGAATCCCATAATAAATGATTTTTTCATAATATCGTTAATTTCTCAAAAAATATAAAATATTAGTGCCTAAAAATTTAACTCTTTTGAGATATAGACACGCACAGAAACAAAAGTCTTAAATGATATTAAGCATCTTTGTAAAAAAAGTTTTTTGTCACCGATACAAAGCTCCCTCTGCGAGGAAATAAAATCAAATGTATTTGTTAAAGAAGATTTTTCTCGAGGAAACCTAGGGAGGATTTTTTTTTTCGATTTTTTAATTTGTAGGGATCAAAATTGGATCAAAATTGGAATCAAAATTAGATCAATTGCATCAAAATTGTACGGACTTTGATCGAAGAACATTTGACCTTGCAAAGGAAAACAAATTTAAGATTCGTCCTTATTTAGAATAAGAGAAACAATAACTACAAGCTTTCATGCTTTAAAGATTTGTTAACTAAATTCTTTTTTTTATACATATAGTAATAAATTAAGTCGTCAACCCTGGTGTTGATCGGAAGGTCGGTAGAATACTTAACGGACTTTAGTGACGCACCATTTTTTTCTGTCTTTATTACACTACCTGTTCGGACGGCTCGGGGTTTACCACGTTGAAACGTTAGTGACGGTACGAGAACAATAACCTTTTGGGAGTGATCTCAACAAAATAGCTCCCCTACCCATACATAACAAAAAGGGACTTTACGGCTATTACCGGAGAGGTGTTAACTCTAGAGGATACAACAGTCCCGGAATTACAGAGAAGGTTACTAGCCCGATGGAAGGAAAGAAGACGGATTTCCCTGGAATAGCCAGATGGGAATTAATTATATGCTGTGAATTTTTTGGTGGCAACCCTTGTGGGCCCATTTTAACGAACAGAAATTGCCGACGTTTCGTCGAGTATAAATGTGCGTTCGTTACTTTTCGTCCCTCAGTCACCTTTTAACTCTACTACGAAACCCGTGCTATTGAGTGTGAAAGCTTAGACACAAATGTTTCACATTTACGTGCTTCTTGGACGTAACATTTCGATCATAATTCAGCGATTTTTGTGTTTAAAATTTTCGATACCAAAATTTTTTGGAAATTATAGATGATATATTATAAACCTAGAATCACATAATGTTTACATCATTACTGAGGTACTAAGAAATTAATCTCTATCTTTATATAGGTATTTTGTTAGTATTGGTTAGTAAAAATTGGTAGGGTAGGCTCCTTTCCGACCCTGGCTCATGCCCTAGTCATACAGATGTCGGTAAATAATTAAATAAAATTATAAACAACAAACCGTCTGAATAAGACTTAAGTAATCTTTTAGAAAAAAGAAAGTTATCGTTTAAAAAGAAAAAAAGAATACTTATGTGATATATAAGAGTATGTGATAACATTATTGAGTAATTTTACTTGCAGATTGATAACATGGACCTTTATATTCCTAATAACTTTTGGAGCCTTTGTAAAGAATTTTGCATCATGTTTTACTATAACAGGTAAGGTATAATCCAATTTTCTTTATACAACTTAATTGTCATTGCTAATATTTCTGTAATATTATCAACATTTTTTATTATTTATATCAGAAAGAAAATCACCAGAAGTTTGTGACTCGCTCGCATGCTATGAAGCAGGTATGGTAAAAAAATCATAGGCAAAGATAATAAAAAAATGTTTCTTTAACAATTTTTCATTATACATAAAATCTATCATCTACAGCATCTTCTGTACTGAGAAGCATGGATCAGACTGTCGATCCTTGCGATAATTTTTACCAATTCGCGTGTGGAAATTTCACGAAAAATGCTATTATACCCGAAGATCGGTCAGCAATTGTTTATTATACGCATATAGAAGATATAGTTCAAGAAAGACTACGAGATAGTATTGAGAATGAAATTCCAGGGAAAGATCCAGAAGCATTTGAATCGTTGCGGGCGTATTACAAAATTTGCATGGATGAAGGTAGATGAATAATGTTTTTAGCAATTACTATGCATTATTAATTCAACAGATTACTGAAATATAATAAAATTCTGTTGCATTTTTAACGTTATCAGAGCAAATAGAAAAAGTCGGCGAGAACGATTTTCTGGAAGTACTAAAAAAATTAGGTGGCTGGCCTATTCTGGAAGGGCAATCCTGGAACGAATCAAGCTTTGATTGGAAAGAAACAATGTACAAGCTTCGTAGCATTGGATTTCCATTTAATTCTTTAATTAATTTTCTGATAGCAAATGATATGAAAAATAATACCAGGAAACTGATCCATGTAAGAAAACATACTTCTGATCTAAATAAATACTATAAATAATTTTTTTAGCTAAAATTATAAGTTTAGTGTTTATTTACAAATTCATATTACTACTCGATTTTTAACAGATGAACTTTCTTACAGGTGGACGAAGCAAAATTTGGCATTGATAAAAAATACTTATCAAAGGGATGGAATAATGAAATCGTCAAAGCTTACTACAACTACATGGTAAATATAGCTGTATTATTTGGAGCTAATCGTGAGCAAGCAGAGAAGGAACTAAGAGATTCTCTTGACTTTGAAATGAATCTTGTTAAAGTAAGTATATCATTGAAATTATAACATATAGAATCTTATTCAACCTTATCATCGCACATCTCATTCAAAATTCCGATCGCAGATAACACCAACTTACAAAGTGTACAGCATCATGACGCTCAAGAGGCTGGAAAATCAATTCCCGGTTATTCCATGGCTGGAGTATCTGAACCGAGGGATGTTCCCAAACGCAAAGGTCAATCCCGACAAGTTGATGGTAATCATGGCACCAACTTACTTGGAGAAGCTGGTCGACCTGTTGGAGATCACACCAAAACGCACTTTGGCCAATTATGTATATTGGCGGGTCGTTAAGCTATCGTCTGGAATGTTAACCAAACGAGTACGCGAGATTCAGAGGCAATTCACTGCATCTATGTACGGAAATAGTAAGCCCAGTCCAAGGTGGAACGTGTGCGTTAATTTCGTCAATGATCGGATGTTCTTGGCTACTAGTTCACTTTATATCAGGAGGCACTTTGATTCGGCTACGAAGGAGAAGACGAAGGAGATGATCAGCAGTATTCGCGAAATGTTTGAGAACATGCTGACAGAGGTATACCATGAAAAGTAATATATATATATTTATAATATATGTATATTTGTAATATATGTATATTTGTTATTAATTAGCTATTTTATGTTCAACAGCGTAAAACATTAATTATGAAATGAGTTTCTGAAATTATGAAAAAATTAAAAATCAATCGGTAGAATTCTACTAAAAATATAATTATTTTGGCCACATTCGATAGATGACATAATTAATTTTGAATATAAGTTGTGTTTTTGCTTTATCGTTACTTTAGAGACATCAAAAATTGCTTTTTACATTTAAACTTGTTTACGATCCCTTAACAATAGAATAGAGTGCGGCTGCCATTCTTCTTCGATATAAAAAATAAAGTTAAGCGCTAATTTTATAGCTTCAGATATAATAGCTTTTCCATTTCTAAGGTTGATTGGATGGACGATAAAACTAAAAGTGCGGCGGTGGAAAAGCTGAGAGGAATGGTGTCACTGATCGCATACCCGGAGGAGTTTCTCGATGACAAGAAACTAGACGATTACTACAAGAGTCTAAAAATATATCCCGACAGCTTTTTGAAGACTATGCTGAGCTTCAATAAATTCAGTTTGGAGCATAAGATTGAGGAACTTAATAAGCCGGTGAACAAAACTGGATGGGACAATCACGGCGGTGCTGCCGTTATAAATGCGTATTACAGACACCCGGAGAATTCAATACGTAAGATATTGGATAATTAAGAATTATTTAATCTTTTGTATAATTTCGATTACTAGACTTGGGTTTAAATTTTGAGTAATTTGAAATTAGTTACAAAAAGAGTCGTTGTTTATATACTATTTAGCCATTATTAAATATTTATCAATCAATACCTTGTTTATTTTATACAGAATTTCCAGCAGGAATTTTGCAGGGACTTTACTTTAGTAAAGAACATCCAAAGTATATGAATTATGCTGGTATGGGTAATATCGTGGGACATGAAATAACGCATGGTTTCGACGCGAATGGGCGACAATTCGATAAAGATGGAAATTTGTTTAACTGGTGGGATTCGGCAACTAGCAAGGAGTACACGAATAGAGTGAAATGCATCATCGCTCAGTACAATAATTACAAAGTGGAGGAAGTTGGACTTCACGTAAGTGTAGAATGAACGCTGTAATATTTTCCGATGTAGTATATTTAAGATAAATTTGACTGAGTTCCTTTTCTCAAATATTACCAGCTTCATGTGACAATAGAGGAAAAAATTTAAAAATATTTAGGAAAAATTTAAATTTCATATACTTGAAAATGTTACTTTCAGTTTTTATGCAAACACCCGCAGTCATGAAATAACTAATATTTATCTAAGAATTTCGGAGTGGAAAACTCTTCCAGAATTTTTGAAATACCAAAGAATATTTTTATTTCGGTACAAAAACTGTTGTTTGTAGATCTGATTTACAAAAAATTCCAATATTGATAGTTAATTTTATAAAAGATTATTTATAGATTCTTCGCTAGCCTACTTGTAACAATAATTATGTCGAGAATAGATTATAGATTAAACATCAGTAAAAATTGAAAACACGGATTTAACTATATCTGTTGAACATAAGGTGGATGGCCTAAACGGTCGGGACGAAAATATCGCCGACAACGGGGGTATCAAACAAGCCTATCGGGCCTACGATGCATGGGCTAAGGGCAATGCAGCAGAGGCTCGACTACCTGGACTCGAGTCCTACACACCAAGGCAGATGTTCTGGATATCGTACGGCAATGTATGGTGCAGCAAATACAGACCGGAGTTCCTCAAGGATCTTATAATGACGGATGAGCACACACCTAACGAATACCGCGTCGTTGGTCCACTATCGAATATGCAAGAGTTTGCGAAGGATTTCAATTGCCCTCTTGGTTCCCCTATGAATCCCATTAAGAAATGCACGATTTGGTGATTCTAATATTAGGACTTGAATAAATGTGCCAGTGGTGTTTTTTTTTTTATTCACAAAGTTTGTTTTTATTGTTACACTTTTGTGGATATATATGGACATAGGTATATATATGAATTGTTTTTCATGTATATATACTTTATAAGATAATATTGTTACACTCGTGTGTTAAGAATGTTAAGATTTATGAAAATGATCTGCTCGGAAAAGATTCCGAAATATAAATCTGTGAAAAAAATTATGTCAGCAATATTCAGTGAAATATTTATGACATGTATAGTTGTTGTTTTTTTATAAGTATTGTACAAATATACTAAAAATAAATTGTAACTCGATATAAAAATGTGCAAATTAGTCTCCATTTTTCTAACACATATTTGTCGATCTTACATAATTGCTATCAAGATTTTTTACTCTACATGGATAAGTTATGTATTACTTTAATTCAGTATAGCTATTTGTTATAACTCGGCTTATATCAGTATCATGAATTGTTTATTCTGCTTTCTCAAAGAAAGTTATTTTTAAAAAAACGAACCTTAAGAATGACTTAGAGTCAACATATATTTGATAAAATTATAAAATAAATTTTCTGTGGTCAGAGAAACCAATCAAAACGATCAACTAAAAAAAGAACAGTATAAATATTGATTTGTGAGGTACTCAAACTAAAATTAAGATACACACAAAGCGAATTAATTTTTGTACAGCATAAATATTTTTTGGGCTAAAGGTGAAAGTTTTTTCGTACAAATAAACGTTCAGAGGACTAATATTTGTTAATGCTTTGCTTGCATCGTCCTGGGGTTAGAAGGGTCAATTTTTTAAATTCATGTTTTTTCATACTCTATACGATGGTGCTGGTTTCATAGGTTCCCCCTAAAGCACTGAAATGCCTTATAATGTGGGCATCCTCTGTGGGTGACTATTTATGCAATGTGTACGGAGCTTTTGGCTTAAAAAACATAAATTAAGAAAGCTTTTACTTACCTAAAAGAATTTACTTGAAGAAAATTCCCATAGGCTGCCTCGAGAAAATCCATAACAAAGCTAGCGATATCATATGAGCTTGTTCTCTACCTTTTCCGTAAGCACGTATTTTATCTTTTTTTCATGAGAACGAAATAAAGCAGTACATTTAGAAAGTGATATATAAATTCCCCGAGAAACACTCTTTATTTAAATTTTTTTTTTATCCATATTTATAAAATTAATTTTTTTAATACGATTTCTTTGTCAATCTGATTAGGAATACGGACATGATTAGGAATCGGGACAGTAACGGTGTATGTTTCTAAGTTTTTTCGTATCGAGCAACAACACTCGTTGAGCGATAAGACTGTAGGCATTTAAATATAATAATAAACAAAACCCCCTTATCCTCCGACCCAATGTTGTTCGCCTGCGGCGCCTGCCTATATTACTAAAGAAACAATTATTAGAAAATATATTAAATTGTTTTATTTCTTTATTTTGCTTATTTAGTAGTAGTAACTTTTTTTAAATGAAAGTTGTATAAAGAAAAAAATCCCTACCTCTCTTGCGCAGGCGCACACATTCAATTATGAATCTTAGTGCTCATACTCTGTTAACAAAATTATTTCTTTATTGCTAATAGTTATAATAAATGCCAAAACCGAATACATATATATGAGCCGAAAAATTTTTGCAAACGTTTCATCATATTTATGTATCTTTAAACCATCTCTAGCGTAAACGCAATAAGCCACTTTACTGCAAAATTGAATAACTTTTCGATTTTTTTCTGAAAAAACGAAAATCTGCGTGGACAAACTAAATAGTTTTGCAAACGCTACTAATAAAACGCAGTTTTTCGGTATTTTTTCATTGCGATTAATTAATGTTGGCCGCTGAGTTCCTGTAGCCGTTCGGCCGTTGGGCCGTTCGAAATTATGACGCAGTTGAGTGTTGACTGGTACGTGACACTATTAATGACGATAACAATTACAGCACGGTAAACGGTTATCCGTTATACCAACAGTTATGAAGAAATCAATTGATTAACGTTAACGTTAACGTTAACGTTAACGTTCGGTTTTTTAGGCGCCAATATTTTTTATTTGAGCCGAGAGTGCGGCGATATATGTTGTAGGGCGAGATAGGCATTCGTAGTTATTTTAATAACAATGTTACTTCTAAGGCTGGTAATTTTTTAAACGTTGTAGAATAGTCTGTTGCAGGTTAGTACGTAAAAAGAAAATCATCATTTTAAATCATTTCGAAATATAAAATAAAAATCTGCTAAGGCTTCAAATTCTGGTACAATTGTACATTTAATCCCATGTAATTTGAGGTGGGGCTATATGGGCTAATCCAATTGGGACGGTATGGGTATTCGTTTTTTGAAGAATAACGCAATGTTAAGCGTTGTTAAGCCTTTAAAAGATAATTAATAAAGTAATTAACTTAATATAATCCAAAAGAAACGGTAAAATGCCATAATTGATTAAAAAAATTAAAATTCAGTACAGCAGACTTCGGATCCCGTTTCTTAATGCATTGCCATGGTTACCTATTCATTTAACATTGAAAACCCATTGCGCCCCATAGCTGAGTCGAGATGGGTTTTCGGCGATGTGAAAAGTGCACTCTTTTAACTCTATTATTTATGATATTTAACAATTTCTGTGACTTATAAAACTTATATTATTAAACACTTAAGGGATTATAATTATAATTAACTTTTTCATGGTGTTTTTATAATTTTTATGATTAATTTACTATTTTTAAAATATTCTTAACCCATATAGTCCCACAAAAATTTTGATTCGTTCTAATTTTTATATTATAAAATAACAAACTTGACTGATAGAACTAATATCTATGTATTGGTATTGTATATTCTACAATACAAGCGTACCTATTTCTGTAAATGAAAAACGCGCTTTAGAGCAGTCAACAAATTGAAAATTGAATAAATAAATAAAAGTATGAAGAAACAGCTGTTGTAGATATACTTTTATATTTGTAACAAAAATTATAATATAATTTTGATTTATAACTAATTAGTAAATTTCTTACTCACCCATAAAAGGTGAAATTTCGAGTTTTGATCTATAATCCGAAATTAAAATAAAATGATTATTGTTTCGAGATTATGACCAATTGTTAGGGAAATCAGTATTGCATGTCAGAACAACTATCCAGTTATTACATTAAATACTTTATAGTACCTATATAGACCGGCTTTACTTATACTGTACCTAATATTATATACAACATCATACATTCATACAGCACTGTCAGGCACTATATACGTAACACATGAACTCGGCTGAGTCTGCTAGCGGAAAGTCGAGACTCGAGAGAGCAAGCGCGAGCGAGAGAGATAAGAGTAGATAGGCATAGGAGTGTAGGGCTGCCGTTCCGATCGATTTTAGAGAAAGAGACGGAGAGAATATGAATATGAGAGCGTCGTCCGCTGTTTTTGTACACCGTTCTCAACTGCAGCGTCAAGTGTTCAATCAGCATCAACGTTACTGTTTATCGTGACATCGTATACTTAGTTCGTTCGTGTATAAGAAGGAAAAAGAGGAGTTCGCATACTGCTTGAAAATATCAGTAGGTAGGTATCGTCGGAGATGCAAGCAATGCTGGTCTACCGGAGAAGTCATGCCGACCGCACGGCTGCGCCTTGACATACTGTACATTTTTACTTGAGTAAGGATTGCTTTCATTATCTAGTACTTACCATCTATTTTAACCATTATGATCTACCTTTCCGAAGCCTAATTTTGTTTTTCTTTTGCTACTATTGGTGTATTTGATGTATTGTTGATCTTTTAGGTTAGACTGATTCCTGTGTCCAATTATTTTTTTTTTGTTTTTTTGTGTATACATAAGTAGTGGTTTGAAGCTTGGGGAATTTGAATAATGCCTGTATAAAAGTAGAGGAATTATTGCCATTCTTCGTGTTGTACTGACTTTACTGCATGGGGATCTGACTTCAATTTTTTTTCGAACTTTGCCAGGTTGTTTTGACGTTGCATTGTTTCCCCGAAGCGTTTTAGGACGGTTTCAAGTTTCGTTTACGTAATTTTTTGATCCGGTGCAAATTGCCTGTACACCTGTTTAATTTAATATTATTGTCTCGCATAGAAAGAAATTTGATTAATTCTTAATGCAAGGGTAAGAGTAAATTTTGACACGAATGTTTTGTGTTAGTGCATTTTAATAGTCTGCGATTATGATAGTTGATGTTTTTTCATCGAAAGTGTGTCACGTGCAGCGCATATGTTGCGTCTAAAACCGTCTATACCTACCACAGCCTATATTCATCTCTGTCTATACTGTACAGTGTACTTGATTAAAACGGATCAGAGTGTATAACTAGGATATAAATGAGATGTGAAATGTACGTTACAAGAAAGATTGATTAAAGTAAACAGTACTATGTTATAACGTAATATTGTATAATAACGTTTTATATCCAAGACTGCGGAAGTTACTTTCGCAACACGCAAAAATGTTATGGCTCACGCAAATAGAATTTTTCGCATAAGTAATTGTAGAAGTTCTGATAAAAATGATAATTATATTCATTTATTTTTTGGAAAACTGTAAAGATATAAATGGATTTTTCTTAGAAATGTCAAAAAATTTCGAAAGTCGTAAACCGTCCTTTGACTCACGCTGCTTGAAAAAAAGCGAAATTTAATGATTACATGGTTCTAGTGTAGCGAACAATAAAATTATTGTCTCGGCACGTGTTTATTCGCTCGTGCGATTAAGTAGCAGGTCCAGAAAAAAAATAATCTATACCTACAAAAAAGCAACTCCGTCTCGCCTATTTCGCGTTGCAATTTTGTGACAGAGTCCAAATCTTCTGATTTTATGATGAATATTTAAACAATTTTTCGTAAAGTTAGATCAGCTCTTTTCCGATTTTGATAATTTTAATTTATTCTATTTTATGTACAAAATAGTGTGTCATCAGCATAGGGCGCAACAGTTTCCTCATGTATACTGCTTAGTAGATCATTTACATATAAAACAGAAACTTTAAACCTTTATTTTTTATCACTTATTTTTTATTTGTCCATATTTGTATTTCATTCATTAGTGATTCAATGGCTGTATTTGGGTCACTATCTGATTTATCATTTGTTTATAGTTTATATTATTGTAATTTTCATTATTTCCATTATTCAATTTTATTTTTTCTGTGCTTATCAGTAGTAGATAATGATCAGCAATATTTTGCAAAACTTTATATGATCTAACATTTATTAAATTTGCTCGAATAAAAAATGTATCTATACAAGTACCTTCATTACTTACATGAAATGGTCTAGTTACATCGGCAAAATATGGAGTATATATTTTTCCCAAAAAATTATTTAAAAATTCTAGACTGAGATTATTCTGTTACAATGATTCTTAACATTACTCTATTTCCTAATGAAAGTATTTTCTTTAAAATATTTATTAAGTAATCTATCAATAGTCCTAGCTTCTTTATATTATAATAAGCACGTTGGTTATGACGAATAATTTGTAAAGTATACATTATAAATAGTGTAATAAATAATTATATAATTTAGTTTACTTAATTAATGCACTTCACTCATTTATTCTCGCTCCGAACGCAACTGACATTCTCAGTTGCCTTAAGTATTATCGTTGTATTACTTACATGTGGTAAGCGTTATTCTGCGCTCTCAGTTGACTTTTCCAATCATCTCACGCGCACACGTATACAATCTGCTACTTTAAAATCATTGTTTCTATTAGTAGTGCACAGAAAGAATATCCTTGACGTGATTTTAATTCACATAAACTTGAATCAAACTGTTGTAAGTGTATCTGCGAATTATATTGTATGAATTATTAGTTTAACTAAGAAGAGCTTTGAATAAGAAATAAACAGATAACGCAGGGGAAAGCAACCTAAATCAAAGTGTTAACTATCACTACTTATAATTTAAAATGTAAGTGCAAATATTAAATATTTAATTTAACATGCGCTTTAATTAAATTAAATTTTGAATAATTTATGTTGGGAGTAGGCTGATGATAACCGGATAAAGAATAAAACGTAAAACAAGAATCTTAAGAGAAACTATTCTTTGTTTATTGAAAGTGCTCAAAGCCTAAGGTAATAAGACGTATGGAATGGCAGTGACTCACGCTCGACGACGCAAAAAGCAGAGCGTCTTGCTTATGACACCTGGACATCGTCTGCAGGGAGTGACAATTATTTTTAGAAGATACTTATATATAAAACACCTGGTGCTCCTCCTAGTAGAAGATGTCTCGTCAATCTGATAGTCACACCTGACATATGAATATCGTCTTCAGGTAAGCTAAATGTCCCACTCAGTGAACACTGCCGAGTACTTGAACACTACTGAACATTTTAATTTTTATTAAACTTTTAGTAATAAATAATTAACATATAGATATTGGTTTACATTTTTCAATTATTTAGCGTTATATGTAAAAAAATCTGCGTTATTATTTTCATTTTAAAATATTAAAAAAATTGTTTAAATTGTAGTAATCTTAGGCATGATAAGTAGGTAGATGATAAGTGTTACGTTCCTTAGACATTAACCAAGAAAAGTGTTCCGCTTTATAAGACTTTAATCTTTAAAAATGCAAATATCTGCAGAATCCAATAAGTTCATAAAATAAGTTAAATACAAAAAAAATTGCATTTAAAATATTTATTTCTATCAAATGTACCGGTACATGACAAAGAGGAACTGCCCGATAAGTGAACGACCATTCAAGCAAAGGACGCCCTCGACATCTCAAGCGTTCTTTCTATGTCCGTGTTCTTGTATGCGTGTGTAACGGGTATTTTGCAATCGTGTTGTGCTTTTATTATCATTTTTCCTGACTGAAAGTGGTGAGTATGTTTATAAAAAATGATTTATTATGAAAATATAATTCTAAATTAAATAAACATTTGTATCAGCATTTATCTCTTATATTAATTTTTAACTTAAAATCAACCTAACCTTAAAATAACGTTAAACTTTTAGTACATTTTTATTCATTTATTTTATTACTTTTTCTATAATCCTAATATTATTACTATTATTATATTTTTACATTTATAATTATTTAATTATTTATTTTAACTTGTTTTATTTACAGATGAATCAGAATGGATAGCAGAAAGAAAAAATACAAAAAGTCTTAGACACAAGAGGATGTGTTTAAAGCCTTGGAGCAAGTGGATAAAGGAATGTCACTTAGACAGGCATCAAAAACATTCAAAGTGCCAGTGAGTACTTTGTTCACAAAACAAAAGTGCCTTGTACCTGTTGAATGTGGAAGAGTTCATACTCCCCACGTTCATACTTAACAGTTGAGGAAGAAAAATTGGTTGTCGATTGAATTTTTTATTGTAATGATCGATGGTTTCCTGTTACAAAGAGTATATATTTTACAGTTGATGGTGAACTTGAAGAACCAATTTTAATTGAAGATGAAGGAATATCGGTGACAGAAAGCACCGTAGTTTTTGATTATGCAACCATAGAATCTATTAGTTCAGACAAACATATCAATGAAACCAAATATTACTATAGGTGAAAAAGCAACACCTACAAGTCATATTGATGGTTAAGCTTTTATAAAGTCAATAAGCCTTTGTGCTCCTGAATCAACTCTTGAATCAGCGAAGAATGGATTTATTTTAGAAAATGATTTACTTTCGAAGAAAGGTATATACTTACACTTTCTACGCATAAGCTATGACTCAGTTATTGTCATATTAATATTTTCTTTTATTACAGATACCTTCAAGCTAGCAATCTCAACAAAAGAATCTGTTCGCTCTGACTTGAAAGCATCACTCGATTATGGAAAAAATAAATCAATTGTTTTCTCAGAGTCAAGTTCGATTTTGGCTTCTCAATCAAGTGTGGACTCTGCGAAGGACGTACTTATATTTGTCACTTATAACTCATGAATATCAGATTAATTGCTAGATACCATTGAAAGGTTTTTTTAAAAAGTAGTTAATTAATAATTTTATATTTTTTATAGAATTGAATAATGATATTTGTAATGGAATTCCTGCAGACCTTTAAGTATTAGATTTAAGTACTAAAATTGTACAAAATGTATCTGAAAACTGCACTAAGGTAAAAAAACTTTATTTCAAGAAATTCAGAACCAAGTACCAGTTGCTATTCAAACCAGTCGACAAAGTCTTGGTAAAGCTATTTTTTAGAAGAATGTTTCAAGGTTGATAAAATTTATTTCTTATAAAAACTTTATTTTTCAGATGTTAAAGAGGAATCACTGGAAAATAATTTTATGAAACACTTTCCACCACCTTTTAAAAGGGTTCTATGCTGGCCAAGTGAAAATAATCAAAAAAAAAAAAAAATAAGAAAGAGAAAAAATTATCAAAATGTCTCACTTCAGAAGAATGGATAGATCATCATGAAGGAGTTGAGTTAAAGAAAATTAATAAACAAAAAGAAATAGAAAAGAAGAAAAGGCACAGAGAAGAATTGAAAAGAAAAAAAGACGAAAAAAAGTAAGCGAAGAAGGCTCTTATTAAACAAAAAAGGGAATTAAATCTACAAATGCAGACACTTATGGCCAAAAAAAAAGAAATTAAATTTATTAAAACAGAAAAGATGGACTGACTTTATTAGATTGTTTGAATCGCTATTCACCAAAGTGTCTGTGTTACTTAATAAGTGTTTTGTTAAATATTAAAAAATTATTTATTTCCTTAATAAGTTAGCTATATAGTATATCTTGTGATATTAACTTTAAATAATTATTTATGATATTGTAAAAGAGAATAAATTACGTAATACATGTAACAAAATGGCATTTTAAATTATTTTATAACCTTTTTATTAATATTTATTATTCCTAAATCATTATTTATTTTCTTCAAGTATGCATTAATTATTTTCTTGAATTTCTATTTGGTCCTTATTTTTTTCTTTTTCTGCAAGTACTTAAGTACTTAAGTACTTCAATCATTTTTCTAATCGAAAATGATCACATCTAAAACCGTGTTTAATTACTGGGACATGAAAATTGGAACACTAGGACTCTCCGATTTTCTTTGTTCATGTACTGGGACAGCGCGGTTACAAATGTTTTCATTGATATCTTTATTAATATTACAATAATTTTACTTTTTTAATGCTTATTTAATAGAAAAGAGCAATTTCTTTCTATATTATATCAGTTTGCTAAAATTAAAAGTTATTTTATGTATAATATTTTAGCTATATCAATTTTGTTTTACAAAGTGTTCAGTGACTGGGACATTTACCTTACTAAAGATTATTTTACAAGATTCTTATAAATACCTGATGCTGACACCTGGACATCGTCTACAGTTAGACGTGTATTTTAAAAGATTATTATGAAATAATACTCTATTTTTGTTGTATGATAGGTAGATAACCTATGGAGGTCTATGTAATCTACGGTACAAAAACCACAAGAAATATCCATTTGATCCAAATAATCTACTGCAATTATATTATTATTAGTATCTATATTTGGAATTGCAGCTTAATATAAATTATAATTATAAAATTAAATATAATTGATCAGAATAACTTAACATAAATAAAGATATAGAAGAATTCCATGAGACCATCTTCAATTATATTTATAAACAACTATATATTCAATACAAATAGCCAAAACTGTCATACCATTGATTTAAAAAATGCATATATTCATGTATAAGTATAGTGTTATTTATTAAAATTTGTTACATAATTATTGGAGTTTTTTTTTAAAATATAAATTTAAAATATGATTTTATTATTACTTTATTTACTTATAAATTATATATTGTAACAAGAATCTAACAGTAAGTGTCAATGAACTGGCAGTAGTTTTTATTCGTTACCGGTTAAACTTTTTCTTCTTTATTATTATACATTTCCTAAACTATTTTAACATTTTTTTAACTAAACTTTTTCTTCTTATTTAAAATTTCGTTTGTACTTAATTCTTTGCTATTGATATTTAATTTTCTTTTTGTAATATAATTTCTGATTTAACAGGTTATGATTACGTGATGGTGCTACTGACATCATCTCGGGCTGAAACTCTTAATTCACATATGCTCAAGCCCTAAAATTACAATATAGCTTTCTAGAATAATTTAGTGAAATTCTAGTAAAATTTATTAAATTCTAGTTAAAAATTACTATAATGGTCTGCTAAACTTTACTGAAAAATGTGAGAAAACTTACAACATATTCTGAATCATTTTATTTTTTTCGGTATAGTCTGTGATCAAACTACTATAGTTCTTTGTAAAGTATCATAAACGTAATGCAAATTTTACTAAATATTTCTCTCCGTGTAAATTGAATTAAAATAATTACATTTTTTAAACAAGTATGTCCTATAATAATTTTTATAGTCCTTTTACACAAGCTAAATTTCTTGAATGAATAGAAATTGGTACATTCATATAATCATCTAAACGTGATAAAAAAATTATGCAGTTTCAATTACGGGCTACAAAGACAATAATATTCAGATTAAAGATAAATCAAGAGCAAAATTTTTTTAAATATTTTATACAAATCATATGAAATGAAATTCTCATGTACACCTTCGATCAGTATTAAATATTGTGATACATGTTTATCTTGCCGTAGCGCAATTTATCAGTCGCACAATATTATTGCAGACGAAATTATAATTTTTATGATTATTCGCTCCACTAACTTTTCTTTTTATTCCATCTTTTCATCAATAAAACAAAACAACTTTTATGCAAATTTCTTTTTTATTTAATAATTATATTTTAACGTATTTCCAAGTTTAACAAAATAGCATCGCACAATAAAAATAATGATTACATTAACCTTTAGGCTGTCGGGAAAAAAGTGTGAAAAATTGTTAGATTTAGCATCACAATCCATAAGTACATAAGTGTACATGGTCTATATGAGGCAATATGCTTGTTCGAGGTTAAGCCGCAAATTCGGCTTTCCGGTGGTCTAAAGGTTAAAACCATTATTTTACTTGTATAACGCGAAACGAGTTTTACATTAGAGAACCGAGAAAAATCTCAGCTTGTCTTAACAATTTTGAACGTTTATAGGAATGCACGCGTAAGTAGACCATGAACGCGAGAAACACATTTTTATGGGATTGTAAATATTTATGTCTTTGCAAAAACAATAAAAAATAATTGTATTTGTTTGCCTTTATGTTTGATATGTGAATGAGTACATTATTATTCGTATTTGCATGTGGAAAATAATATATCTAATTCATCAAGGTTACATATTATTGTACGATTTTAAAGTTAAATGATTAACTTTGACCTACAACTGACACTTTGATAGATTAGAAACGATCAGAATGTCAAAACTGAACATATATAAGGGTAAAAAATGTGCGTGAAAAAAATTCTACCACGTTCTATTTCGTGAAGCTTTATAATTCAGTTACTATCTATGCTTCTCAAAGACTATGACATAAGACTAAGACTTCAAAGAAATGAGAAAGAGGCTGTCTATTAAACTTTCAGTATTTTTCGCACTTTGTTTATAAAAAAGAATCTTTAGAATTGTACAGTATCAGAGCAGATTGATAATATTTTAACCTTTAGAGGAACAGCCTTTCCTATATATATATATATAGGACAGTTATATAAAAATTTATATATAAAAATTTATATATAAAAGTTATATATAAAATTTTACAGGGTTGTAAGTTGGGAAAAAAATAGTGTGATTTGCAAGACAAAATGAGTTGTTATACTCACAAAATCACTATCAACGATAATAGTGATTTTTTTACAAAATAATGGTAATCTGATATGAAAGTCGCGATCTACAAGATGAAAATTTATACATACACTGTTATTTAAATTAAAAAAATTTTCAACATTGAATCATACCGCTGCAAGCCAACCTGTCCTGAATATAGGTCAGCAGGTAAATTGAAAGCTCTACCGGACTTTTTGCGTGTTTATATACATGAATTGTACCTTCAAAAAATATTGATTTTCAAAAGAAAAATGCCGGTTCTTTAAAGGTTAAAGAGCAAATGTAGCACTACTTCAAACGTGTCAATGAACATGCGGCTATATAAGATGCACACACTTTCATGACTCTGATTAATATTGGTTTTCTCAAATGAACTAATACGTTAAGAGTTGAGTCTGGCAGTTTTGGTCTCAGTACGTATATTTTATGAAATAGTCATACCATTTTTTACCTTAACTTCTGTATCATTTGAAACTCTTTGTAGTTTAACGAAATACTAAAAAAAGTTTTACAATATAATAAATAAGTGAACACTAAACATTTAATAAAAAAATTCAATTGAATTAATTTTGGATTTAAAAGAAGTACTATACGAATAAAAAGTTTAGTTCCATAGATACCAATGATGTAACTAATACCTGTATAGTATACGAGGAAAATAAGATTCACTTTTACTCCCAACTCTACTTTTGAAGTGATTACTGTATTGACCTGATAAAAATTACACTGTATATCGTTGATTCACTTGTTTCACGTGTATTCGTTATGAACACATACTCTACACACAAAGATTTTGAGGTTGTGTATCGTGTACGTGTGCATACGCGTGGCTACCTCGGTTAGCTTGAACGCCCTGAAAGTTGATCAGAGGGCAGAGTACTGTCTGTATACATGCACTACACATCCTTAAACGTTTTGTTTGTGTGAGATGTGCTCTTGGCGAATATCTTTAGAGTATATACCTACTTATGTCATTGTGGAGGCCATTAAAGGATCTTGAATAACCTATAACATTGTTCAATTTAGTTCAAGTTGCAAAATTAAATTTTTTGCAAACCTGCTTCCATTATCTACTTACATTATGATATATCGATTAAAAAATAAAATTCCATTTTATTTCCAATCATTTCCAAAGTCGAAAGCAAACATGAGTCTAATGTTTTTGTGATATGAAGAGCCATATAAAGAGCCACTTATTAGATCACAAAACTAATCAGAAACAGATCTTTCAATTGAAACTCTGCAGACAGCAGCATGTCTCGAAAATTAATAATAAAACCTAACGAGCGAATTATCACCTTTTCATACGCTCCTCTGAGTTATTACCTTCTCACGCGCTCTGCCGATTTAGCAACTTATTTTTCTCAACCGGCGAATTGTTTTAAGGTTCCAGATGAGGTCCCAATAACCGTCCTAATTGGGGCTACCCATGCAAGGGCCTGAATGATAATAGTCTAACTTTTTGTAAGGAACAGTTATGACTGGCCTTATATCAGACTGACCTCTTGAGGGTCTTACATTCGCCTCGTCACGCATCATATTAGAAGAGGCCATTTAAGGGCCTTACAATCAGTTAAGGAGGGTCTTTCATGACTTTGGTTGTCAAAGTAATATAATAAAATGCCTGAATTTGTTTTGGAATTTTTGACTACCTGGTTACGGAATAATAATATATTAAGTGTCATCGTTCTATCCTTTTTCTCGATGACTACGAGAAGCTCGACCGATGTTACTCCGGGCAAGCATGTTGACGACGTCTATTAGCCTAAACGTCAGCATTAGCAGGAGAAAAATTTATATTGGTTTATATGGAAATTGGCTAGAAATAGTTAACAGTTAATTAACAAAATAGCAGAAAAATATTAAATGTATTATTGATACATTTAAACCTTGTCATTATAAGTGTTATTTGAAATAGAAAAACCACGAAAGTAAACACATCTATACATAAATTTTTATGAACGTGCTGCTTATTTTGAGGTTACTTGTGGTGTTTATGTTTTTAAAATTTCAAAGTTTTCAATCCCATTTTGAATTCTTTGTATTTCTTTTATAATTAGCAATAGAACAAGTTGCATGCTTCAATGTTTTAAATGATTTATTTGAATCAACACGTACAAAAGTTCTTCTGGATTTGTTTTGTTTCGCCACCTCGTGCGCTTCCATCGGTTCTCCTATCTTCTCCCAACGCTTACCCGGAGTGAATATCCAAGTATATTGAGGAATGCTTAGATTGTTCCCGAAATTTTAAGCGACAAATTTCATGAAACTTGAATCATGTAATGATTATATCATTACCGAGATGGTGACAGAATTTTTTCAAAATGTTTTCTCTATCTTTAGATATTTCGTTAAATGCGAGAATCGGTAAGGTAGGAATCTTTCCGACTATAGCACATCCTTTTGAATAACAATTAAATACTTCAAGAGTACAATACTTTACTTATGGCTGAAAATATTGTGTTTCTTTTTGTGAAAGACCCTTTTTAAGGTAGACCAGAAACTTTTTCCGTTTGAGAGGTGGCGGGTGAGTCCTCGCGCGACCCCTACTCCCGCGCAACCCGGCCACCTAGACGGAGCAATAGGTACAGCCGAGACTTCAAATCCGCACCACCCACAGTTTCCGATAAGATTCCATCAGCTCCGAAGAACATTTTTTTTTCTTGTGAAAAAACGTCGGATCTGGCAATCGAATCCGGGACCACTTGAGCAGCTTTGTTCCAGTAGATAAATTAGCGACTTACTGCCTGAGCGACGACTGCTCTTTGATATTTTACTTTCATATAAACATCAATGACCCTCAATTGATATAACTTAGCCCCGTGGATTGACCTATTTATAAATTACAAAGATAAACTAACTCGTGTCAGTGATCCTATAAAAAATTACAATCTAGTGCCTAACATTTCAAATATGCTCACTGCAAAAATAAGGTAAATTGCCCGTTATCTGGACTACTAATTTATGCAAAAAGAAATTCTTTTTCACGCTTATTTATATCAAAAGATTATAGGTTTGAAAAATTTGTGCTACAGTCCTAAACCTGAACAGCCTATACTGAACTGCAAGCAATATACCGGAACAGGATTCGATGCCTAAACCTGTATAATATAATTAAATGTTTCCCGCTATACGGTATTGCTTACTAAGTAGAATGTGAACCTCGAAATTTTTTATTTCGTATTCTAGTAAATTGAAGATTCAAATTAACACAAAATCGACTAAACAAAAGTAGGTCTTATAAATAAAAGTAGGGTTTTACCATTATCCAGGTTGTCGTCCTAAATTTCAGTTTGTCCAGCTGCCGGGTACTTTATACCTTATACAAGCTAACGACTTATCGAGCCAGCGACTTCTTTTCCAGCCCCTGTGGCTTGCCTCCACTCCCAGACGTGCGCGCGCGCGAGAGAGAGAGAGAGAGAGGGAGATAGAGAGAGAGAAAGATTGGGGAAAAAAGTGCCGCGGGTATAAAGAAACACGTGCCACGCCGATCGGCTCCAGTACATAGTTCGCGCGCGCCCGCGTGACACCGCCTGCACCAGTATCCACAGGAGGTGCGCGCTCTCGACCGCACTGCCGCCAACCTTTTCCCCGCACCCGGCCCCTCGACCCCCACACCCAGGGCCATAACTGTACCCCCACGCGACCAAGCAGCTGTTCCTACACGTCTCCTCGGCCCGGAGCGCCTCGAGTCCGCGGTTTCGGGCGCGCGCGCGCTTCGGGAGCAGCGGCGAGGCCGCGATGTGCGCGGCTTCGTAGCTCGCGGTCGCCTTGCACCACTCGGCCCGAGGCTGCTCTGTTTTTCGCTCGCGGGGACTATGCGAAGTGTACTGGGCGTGTGCAGTGCCCGCGGATAGCGAGCGTTCGCCGCGCCACGCGCCTCCAGGATCTGTAGACGCAGCGCACGCCGACGGCTTGTGAAAGGTAAGCCGCTCGAGAGACGCGACGACGCTTTCGCGCCCGCCGTGAAGAATCTCGAGAGCTCCGCTTTTGCTTCGCTTGGAATGCGGCTCTCATGGAGATTTCCCCGGAACGTTGGATGCTGGGAAAAGTGAAGCGAGCCTTCCCAGCGTGTTGATGTAGCGTCGCTATCTTCTTTTCGCTCGATCGGCATTCATCCCGCGGTCGTCGTTGAAATTCACTTCCTGTTTTTTTACAACTCTATCGCTGCTTCTTTTTTGCGTATTAACCTTCGTGTCGTTGTGATAAAATTGGAGAGACTTAACTAAATATAAGTAGTGCAATGTTGTCGAATAGATTTTTCGTGCGTACACCTAGATGGAAGATCGACAATCTGGGAATTTGAATCTTCTACACTTTGGTTCGAGTTCCATCGCGGACCTACTTTTTCTTGTATGAGGTAAATATACCAATGAGTATAACCACGTACGAGTACCTAATCAATTACTTAATATTACTTTACATTTATTGTAATTTTCTCTTTCAACGAATAAAAATTATGAGAACATATATTTAATATTTCTTATAGCGGCATATATAAATAAGTATACTGGAAATACATATTTTATGTAGCGCTTATAATTCGCCCGAACAGATTTCTATCTTCTTAAATCTAAGAACACATTTTTTATTAAGAATATTTACATCTTCTTTCGATCATGTTTTGGTATGGAAGGCTTATCAAGTAATTTTTTAATAAACTCTTAACAAAAATAAGGTGCAAAAGTAAGCGAAAATACATATATTCTGGAAACAAATTTATAGTTAGTTAACTCGTACACAAAAATCTCGATGTTTTTAATTTACTTACCCCAAAATTAGTTTTTCTTTACTCAATTAACAAGTTTATAGCACTTGTGTCGTATCTTTATTACAATAGATATATGTATTATTGTGAAATTACAATCAACGCTTTTATTGATGTTATGTGCCTATAAATTGAGATTATTCGAATTATATATCGCAGCATAGGTGAATAGCGCACATCGGCATCTGCTTTATATTTTCTTGCTAGGAACTTTTAAGTTTAATAGAAATAAATATCTTATTCATATTTCTCATAATAATCAAAATTTGGGTAAAATCTTGTAACATTTGTATCAGTATAAAGCTAAAATTATGTAGTTATGTATTGGGGCAACAACATTTAGTTATTGTGCGTGCATATTTGGGACGTTTAGATACTCTTACACAAATTATACGTTTTTATTTATTTCTCGTTTTGCACAACATAAATCAACGATTAAAAATTATTCTTAAATAGGCAATTAAATTCTTTTTCGGCAGAGTATGAAAACATCTTAGTATAAAATCTATCAATATTATAATTCAAAGAGTATCATCGTTCACCACTAGATGGTTAATCATTGGTACATTTACCTTACTTTTCCCGCGTACAAATAACTAGATCTAACATTGTTTTCATTAATTGCTGCATTACATTCACTCTCCATTTCTCATTTCGAGCAATGTGAAATAAATACAAGTACTTGCTAAATTTAAATAAGCAATATATATTTTATGAAAGCAAAATGTACATAATATGCAAAGAGCATAAACTTACATTCATTTATAAACATCAATGACACTATTTCACCATTTAAGTTACCACCATTAATTATATAATTCAGCTCCGCAGATTAACCAATTATAAATTTCAAATTCATAATTATGTGTAAAAGATCTTGAACGATAAACTACCGAATGTGTTGATGCTCTTAAAATATACCAAACTGATTCTGGTCAAAATTTGACGTTGTATGGAAAATAAATAATTACAAGGTGATGAAAAAATATATTCAAAGTCGGATCAATGACAATAATTACTTTAAGTGAATAGACACAAGTATTTATCTTGTGCTGAGTCTATCAATTTAAGGACAAATATTTTAACAAAGAGCCGAATAATTAAATATTTTACTCCAGAAAACTTTAATAAAATAATCATGATCCTTAGATCAAATAGAAATAATAAAGATATTAATTATAATATACTATAAAACTTTGATAGTAAAGCCGAGCTTCAAAAGATTTGCATTGAATATTAAAAGAAAAGAAAAGTAAATGCTAATCTTGTTAGAGGAAACAAGTTATTTTACATTAATATCTGCAAAAATTTACTTGGAGAAAAATATAAACGCAAGAATAATCGCCGAGCGATATATTCACGCGCAATACTCGTTTGTATCAAAGTCTCGTGACAAGCTTCTAGAATGAATAACATTATAATCGCCGCGTGGATAACCGAAGAATTCTCTCGCTCTGATTAACAGTGCGTCGCGAAATGTTTCGTATACAACACTTTACCTTTGTTTAGTATCTCGCACCGGGGGTTTCACCTACCCACACGTCCTTGTACTCGCGCAAGAAGTAAAAAGGACCTTTTGTTGTTTTTTGGAGCTCTACATGGATAATGTATTGACGTATAAGATCATTTAACGGAGCGAAAAGTTCGATTAGAAACGCTTTCCGCACGAGTTACTTCCCATAAGAAGGGAAACAATGCAGTATAAAATTTGGTCTATCTCTTATATAAGCTAAGCTTGTATTTGTACATTGTACTCTTGCGTTATTTCAAACGGTCATTATTTTCATTACAAAGTCAATCATTCATATGCTCCATGAAGCTCAGTTTTGTTGTTTCCTTCCTCAGTGAATGCACCATAGATAACTTTGGGATTGAATCTCCATTGTCATCGTCTTGACAAGATTATTCGTAAATCAGAAGGTGAAGACAAGTACTGATAAAGTGGTTGGAGATATTTTTATTTTTATGGATTTGGCACGTGATAAAGTAAAATATTCGTCTTTAAATAATTTTTTTTAAGATAATTTCCTCTAATTAGGCAAAACATGTCAAAGTTCTGCTGTGAGCTGATATCGAATGCAAAACATCTGAGCCGCTAAAACTTGGTTAATAAACTTTAAAGATAATTCAAAAGGTCAAAAAAACTGTCTAACAATGATAAAGTAAACAAAAATATCATGTGTAAGATGCATTCTGATGCCTAAAACCATCCTTTATCCTTCATTGATATATTTTTCTATTTATATAATTGATGTTAATATTATTGGTACTTGAGCGACTTGATGCTCCACGTAATAAATCGTCCTAAGACGAAATTGTGTTTTAGACGACTCTAAAGAAATATATGGCGATAAAGACTAGTTTTTGGAAAAAAACTCTCTGTCACCACCTCGGTAATGATGTAAATATTACGTGGTTCCAGTTCCATGAAAACCGATCCACAATTCACAAAGATTTTAGCCCTCGAAAATTTCGTTCGTAATTCACGGCGTTTTTTATCTCCGTAATTTTCGGGGATTGTGTGAATTGAGGATGAAATTTAATGAAACTTTTTTCTTTTACCAGTCTGGTTTTAACAGACCAGTACCAATTATAGCCGGTATGCCGTATGGAAAATAAATTCCTACTTTACCGGCATCCTAAATCTAAGGAGAAGAGCGTTATTTCTAAGGGTTCAAAGAATATTTTCAGCTACATAAAGTTGATATAAGTGGTAAAATAAAGTTTTGGTTTGCAAAGTATGTAACCCGATCTAAAAAGCTAACGTGCAGCCAAACGCTAAAGAGAGTTTCACCGCTTACGAGTTATACTTTGCAAACCAAAGCTTCATTTTACCAGTAATATCAATTCTATGTAGCTGGAAACATTCCTTGAACCCTTAAGGGGACGTCGGAGTCACTAAAAATTTAAATTTCCCGCCCTTACTACATCAAAATACCCACAAGGTTTTTCAAAGTTTTCTCTTTAACAGATTATCTAATTGACTCGAAATTTTAGGAGATGATAGAATGATCATAAATGAAGCGCGCTCAGCCCTGGGATTACCGATAAATTACGTAAATGTAATATTTTCTGTTTGAAACATAATTGCCAAGTTAGAATCACGCCATCTCATGGATTAAATTGAAGTTAGTAAAAATTAGATATTTTCTTCTCTAGCTTCCGTATTACTTGATTTTTGGAAAATGTCTGGGCTGAGCGCGCTTTATTTGTGATCAGTCTATCATCTCTTCAAGTTTCAAATCAATTGGTTAATTTTTTAAATAGATAAGTTTGAAAAACTTAATGCCGGTAAAACAAGCGAGTCCGACGTCCCCTTAAGAATAGCGCTCTTCTCCGTTTTTTGGATACAAGTGTCTAGATTTTTTATTATATGTTCGTGAAGTACTTTACTGCTTAGATTTAGGCTGTCGATAAAGTAGGAATTTCTTTTTCCATATAGCATACCCTTAATGTCTTTTTACTGAGAAAACAATTTATAAATCATCGTAATTACGATTAGAATTAGAGAACCTTTTTTACGCGCCTTTTTTGTTTATACAAAATAAACTATAGATTTCTCCGTTTAATCCTATTTGGATCAATTGTCCCCCCTTCCTCTATGCATTGCTAATATCTATGCAAAGTTTCATGTGAATTCACTACTTAAATTTAGAGAATACTTTCATTAAGTTAGCACCGATAATTGTTGGTAAAACAGAGTACACCGACTCCGCTTAAGGAGATTTGCTATAATCGGAAATTTGGAAGACAAAAATCTCTGTGTCAAAAATTTTGATAGAATTTCATGAAAGTGGATCCACGTAATATTTATATCATTATCGGGGTGCTAAAAGAAAGTTTTTTTCTAAAAATTAACTTCTAATTATATTCTTCGTTAAAAGCAAAAATCGTAAGGTATACGTATAGTGTGCATGGCAGGAAAAGCTTATTCGAAATTCAGCACATACAAAACTTGGGCTTAAATGAAAAAATGTTGTACCAGTAATTACCCTAAATTGTAATCCTCGTTGCCGTGAATATAATTATGTGCAATCACCTTTTCCTGCACGGCTAATTGTGTCGATGATAAGTTTATAATGCAATTCCGAATATTATGCGGAAAAAAAATAGAGAAAGAAAAATAGTTCACTGATACTTAAACCGTCCGCTTTGAAGTTTCAATGCTAAGTCGATAGATAACAATTATTTTCTTGCAGCTTTGTGTTTATTGCGCGCGGACTTGTAACGCGAGACACATAATTTCTCTAGTAAATTGCTCATTGATTTATCGAATTCTTGTCTTTCACTTACAATGTTCGTGTACGTATATATAAAAAAAAATATTACACTTGGCGCGTACTTGTAGCTTGTAATGCAATGGACGTATATGAAACGAATCCGAACGAAAGTGGACAAACAAAGTTCCCGCAAATAATCTGCATTTATAAAAGTTCAGTGACAAAAAATAAGTATAGGTATCGGGTTTTCCAAATACCGGTTTATCCGTGGCAAAGAATTCGTTGGTGGTAATTTTACCCACAGTCAACAGTGTAACCGGTTAACATTCCGGAAGTTTTCAAGTGCTCAAATGTCATTTGTTAAACAAACACAATACGAAATTTATATTTCTAAATTTGTCAAACTAAATTTGGATTGTTGCAAATTAAATTGTATAATAGCTTCGTTTGAAAAGAGTGTTTTTTGAACAGTACCTAATTAATTAATTTTTATGCATGCAAATAATTTACAGATTCAAAATTGTAATTCTTTTGCCTTTTTGTGGGTGAATGACTATCCTGTCTTTACTATACATAACGTAGAAGTATAAATGTGTACCGTACAATGATACACACAGTGCATGATAACATTTGCTTTTATGAATGTGTTCTTGCACAGCAATTATCGTGAGTCAACTGCTGTTCTATTGTTAAAAGATCTTGTTGTTGCTTTTCTTTATTGAAGATGCGCTATTGCACTATAATATACATATAGACTCAGTGCAGCAATACTGCAAAGGCCATTAAGCATATATGCAACGACTTTTATTTGTCTCGGCTATGAGTATACAGTAAATCGAGATATGCCGATCCTAAAAAAATTGGCCAAATTGCCGCATGCTGTAACAATACTAATGCCCATAAGTACCTGTACAGTTGCGTTTAAAAAGTAAGGTGCAGAATAGTAATTCGTTGCGTTTGCAGGTCAGAGATGGAACCTCGGCAGACGATGGCGACGGCGACGGCGACGACGACGGGGACGACAGGAGCAACGGCCCTGGAGGATGACTGGGAGCCGCGGCCGAGGCGCAACGGGCGGCGCTGGCAGGCGCGTACCTACCTGAGCTCGGTGCTCAAGCGACGTCTACCGATCGTCGGCTGGCTGCCCGGCTACGACTCCGACAAGATGCTCAGCGACGCTATCGCGGGCATCACCGTCGGCCTCACGGTCATGCCCCAGGGCCTCGCCTATGCCACCCTCGCTGGACTCGAGCCCCAGGTCAATGCTCTTCTCCCATATCGATTCGTGTCGCGCGTTAACCGCGCCCAACCTCAAACCTTTACTTAAAAAGTATTTCGGTTTTAACGCCGAACGCGTAGCAAGAATCTCCTGGCATCTTGCCGCAAACTCTGTCTTTCATATAATAATGCTGATTCATGCGAATGAGTAAACTAACGATTGGCTATATCGATACGGTTCACACTTATATACTACTGATTCGGGCATAATGCAAAGTGTAAATTTGGCTGTTGGCGCAGGCATCCGAAATACTGGTTTCTATATATAATCTGCCTCACCGGTTTCGCTCGGCTCGGGTCGGCCGTGCCGCCGCGACCGTAACACTGAATATCCTTCGCCTTGAAACTCGATATACGCATACGCACCTGCGTATATCCTGCGCTCGTTTAGCCCATGCCGTCCAATCGCATCAGCCATGCCGAGCCCCGAACACCGAACCGCAGCATTGCCTCATTCGCATTGGCTAACTTGACCGAATATCAATACAGAATGCAGGGGCAAAAATCGGTTGTACAATTCATTGCGAGCGTTTTTTCGTCCTATTCTTTTTTGTTTTACTGAAAAGCAATTGTTCTGCGCTTTCAGTATGGTCTGTACTCGGCGTTCATCGGTGCCTTGATTTACGTGATATTCGGCTCGTGCAAGGACATAACGATCGGACCGACTGCCTTGATGTCCCTCATGACCCACCAATACGTCCAGGGTCGAAGCGTTGACTTCGCCATACTACTGGCCTTCCTTTCCGGATGCATGCAGCTCTTCATGGCTGCCCTCAGACTCGGTTAGTATTTTCGTCTATGAGTATAACGAATCCACTGAGAGGATATAGTTCACGAGATGAGAAAAGCGTGTATTACTCTTTCGTTGCTGGATCTTGCATGTAAACACCTATTGCAGAACTTTATTTGCAAGAAAATGTACAGAGCAGTCGAAAGATTCATTCTATGCAGAAAGTTTTTTTTAAATTTTTTTTATTACAATGTGAAGCATAAGCATTACTCTTTTTGGTAAAATAAAAAACCCTTCATACAACTGACACATTTATAACTAAATTTAACCATATTTAACCAAATCAACAAGAATTTTACTTGAAATTGAATTCTCAAGAGCGTAATTTTGATGTGACAATATAGTAGTCTTTTGGTTACAATGAGCTCAGCGACTTTTCTAAGATTATAAATTTTGTTGAAAAAGTTCACAATAACAGATTTTATATGTACGATCAAAATTTGAAAAAGAATTAGGTGCTTCATAATTGAAAAATTCAAGAATTTAATATAGGCTCTTATTGTGATAGAATTTACTATTTGTATTTTTAAAATTTATTTAAAATATAAAAAATAAGATTCTGTTGTAAAATTATAGATGCATATTTAAGGTTGCAAAGGACTTGATATACATTTATACTTAATATACATTTTTTTAAATATTTAAAAAAAAGTATATTAATCATTATATTATATGTACTGAGAAACCAATTTATATTAAAAATTACTATGTTCTGTAGTAAGCGTGAAACTTACTCACAAAATGAGAAAATTTACTATATTTTTTTATAAAATTTACTATAATTATAGTAATATTAGTGATTTTTAGCATTTCAGTCGTAAGTATTTAAAGTCACAAGGCATTGAATTAGCATTTTAAGAAGTAGAGTTTACAGTAATAATTATCTATATGGAATTTGTAAAGAAGAACTTGGAATTTATTAATTTGTCAAAAAAACAAAATGTAAATCAGAGAAAGTACCCATGTTTGAACACAGCACTGGTTATACGGAAAAGGAAATAAAAATCCTCGAAAATATTGCGGCAACATTTGCAAGGGAAACAACATTCCACTTAATATGTAAAGCTAGACAAAATTGATTTCAACTTGTATGCTAATTTCAAATGTTACACACGATTTAAAATTGAAATGCATACAAGTGTTTACAAATAAAACATTTGTCGGTCATGGACTTATAAGACGTTTCTATTTCTTTTTTTCTTACATTCTTGTTAAAGTAAAAAAAACTCGCGAAAATAAATTCTTTCTATAACTGGTTTCATCTCGAATGGCAATTTTTTCATCTCATCTTTTGGCGCTGTAACTTTTGATGTAAATGTCCTGAAAAAATTTTTGTATATAGCGTTTCTGACAGCCTAAAATTTCATCTTCCAATCGACAACAATTCTTTTTCAAAATTTTAAAATATCACGCCCTTTTCCGAAAAATAAACTATAATTTTTCCATATCGACTTCTAGACAAATTTCAGCATCGGCGCTTGAAAGATGAAACTTAAGGCTATAGTAAACGCTTTGTATATAAAATTTTTCTCAGAACATTTACACTTGAGAAAAAATGGTCATTCTGGTCGAAAGTGGAATAAAAAGCCGATAAAAACTAGCCGATTACTATAACAATTGTTCAATCAAAAAAGAAAAGAAAAGAAAAGAAAAGAAAAGAAAAGAAAAGAAAGAACAGTAAAAATAGACAAAGTGCGCATTTTGCAGGAGTACTCGTGGACTTCATTTCGATACCCGTGACGGTCGGCTTCACCTCGGCGACATCGGTAATAATCGTGGCGTCGCAGCTCAAGGGCTTGCTCGGTCTGCACATCTCGCCCACCGGCTTCATGGACACGGTGCGCCAAGTCATTCGACACATCGACGAGACCAGTCCCTGGGACGCGGGCATGAGCTTCACCTGCATCGTCACCCTCCTGCTTTTCAGAGTAAGATCAAAATACCCCAACGATCTGTGGAAAGCTCAACGATTATTAGCTAAAATTTACATTTAGATCCAAATTTGTAGCGCGCTTATTTGCAGATACACATATATATATCGCGAGATAGTTGAAACTAGTACTGAAAAAAAAGAAATTGCTACCAATTTGAACTAGACAAAAATAAGAAAGAAACGGTGGAGTATAAGCAATTTTTCTTCACTTGCAGTTGTGATAAATGTTTTTTTTTCCCTGTTTGCTGATCCAAACGCAGAGAATAGGTAACGTCTGTTCGATCAAAGTATTTGAATATATATAGATATACCTTTTTAAAATGCATCGAAAGCCCAGGAGCTCGAGCTTAATCGTCAATACCGATCTAATTGAATTTCTCTCCATCATCAACTCCGCAGAAGCTGAAGGATATAAAGTTGAGCGGGACGGGCGGTAAAGCAACGCGAAGACAGCGTATCCTGGCGAAGACCATGTGGCTGATCTCAACCGCGCGCAACGCCATAGTCGTCGTCGTCTGCTCGAGCATCGCCTACAAGCTGGAGAGCACAGCGAGCGGCGCCTCGCCCTTCATACTCACGGGGCCCGTCAGACCTGGTCTACCTACTTTCAACCTGCCTCCATTTTCCACGGTGGTACGCTCGTCGTCGCCTCCTCGGTGCTTTTCCCTTCAAAACTATACCTCACTGCAATGTCCCGCAGGTGAACAATCGCACCCTGGACTTTATGGAGATGTGCACGGAGTTGGGCCCGTCTATCGTCCTGGTGCCGATAATCGGCGTCCTCGGCAACGTGGCGATCGCCAAGGCCTTCGCCAGCGGCAACCAAGTGGACGCGACGCAGGAGCTCATAACTCTGGGCATCTGCAATGTCCTGGGCTCGTGCGCGAGCTCGATGCCCGTAACCGGCTCCTTCAGCCGATCTGCCGTCAATCACGCGAGTGGCGTCAAAACGCCCATGGGTGGCCTCTACACCGGACTCCTCATTCTCCTCGCTCTCACACTTCTCACGCCCTATTTTTACTTCATTCCAAAAGGTACATACCGGTAAATGCATAGCATTTGCTTTCTTTTCCAAAGCTTTCTTTACAATTCTTCCAATTTCTTATGATATATTAATTGATTAAAAATTCAATCTGTATTCAGTTAAAAATCAATTGAAATAAAAAAATTTTAAAAAAAACTTGCAGCATCACTCGCAGCTGTGATCATTTGCGCCGTGATTTACATGATCGAGTACGAAGTCGTGAAACTCATGTGGAAATCGAGTAAAAAGGATCTGATTCCAACTTTTGCCACTTTCCTGCTGTGCCTACTAATTGGGGTCGAGTACGGAATCGTTGCCGGGGTCGGTATCAATTTGATATTCCTCCTATATCCGTCGGCTCGACCTCAGGTCCACGTGGAAAAGTATTACGTTAGTTTATTTTACCTACTGCTGCCTCGACATCATTTAATTTAAAGCGACAGTATTTTAACAAATCATAATTGTTTTAGACGGATTCCGGAGTGGAGTATCTGCTGGTAACACCTGGAAACAGCTTATACTTTCCAGCTGTGGACTTTATCAAGCAGTCGGTCGGCAACGCTGGTATTACCGAGGGTTCGAGTCAAATACCAGTCGTTGTCGACTGCAGATATGTCTTGGGAGCCGACTTCACTGCCGCAAAGGTTATTCTTCTTTTTTAATAAGCACATCTGCCGACGAGCTTGTAAAACGAATATACTTTTATTTATCCATGGTAATTATGGATTTTAGGGGATCGCTACTCTGATAAGCGAATTCAATGGTCGAAAGCAAGGACTGTACTTTTACAATCCTAGATCGGACGTTGTCGCGGTGCTGAAAGGAGCTTGCGGTGAAGACTTTCAACATGTTTCCACCAGCGAAGAACTTTCTTATTTGCTCCACAATTCGAGAGGTAAGCAAATTTTATATTTTACGTACTTGGTCTTACAAAAAGTTTCGCCCCATTGAACTATAATTAAAAAACATTTTATTTTATTCAAAAGCAAGAATCATCACGTGTCCGAGAAAGCTTAACTGTTTCATTAATTGCATAATTAGAAATAGATAAATAATTCGACGTACAAAACAAAATATTTACGATGGCATAAAATACTTCTAAACTTTATAACTATGTGTTTTCATAGAAAAATCGTCGTATCAACTACTGGAGATCCATCGAGACAGGAGCGAACCGCTGATCAGCAATCCAGAGCTCATTCATAGGAGTGTGCACACCTCCAGCCAGGAATTGAGCGAGGTGAAAACTACGTTGTTGCATACGAACGGCAGTTGATGTACCCAACGGGGAACAATATGAGCCCAGTTCCGTGTTTTTGAAGTCTGTTAAATGCTCTCTTACTGTCCATTAAGGGACTATGAAAGTCCTGCCCTTAATTACTATTACATATAATACAAAATATTAATTTTAATAAAAAAATAGATATTTGATTTACGTAAAATCGTTTAGCTTCTGTACTCTCTAAAGTTGAACAAGCTAAATTTTTACTTATTTTGTAAATATTACTGATCTTTACTCGTTAAACAGTAAAATATACCTAAAGAATAAGTAAAAATTTTAACTGTTTAAAGACTTGACTGCTAAAAGAATAAATATTCACTAACTTTAGCAGTGCATATTTACTTATCTAATAAATGAAACATATTTGGACGGTTCAAAAGAACGACAGTTAGTCTCTATTAACATAATTAATAAGTTGCATTTTTGGACTGTTTCCATTAGCTGTTGCTACTGATTTTCATGCATAGCATTTAACAAAATATTCAACTTTAGAAAGTACTGAAGCATGGGTTTTGCATAAACATGAGTATTATATTTTTACAACAAAGGCATTATTGGTTTCTGTCTTGATATGCTTTTATCATTTCTAAAAATAAACTTAGATTCTATGCATATTGGAGTATTAAGACTAATATTTTGTACTTTATTAATGAAATAGTAGAGGGGATAAGGGTAGGATTTTGACATCTCTATAAATAAGTGTTCCATGCAACAGGAATTTTTGTTGACGAAAGATGCGAATAGGATCTTCTTTCGCTGACTCTTTTTAAAAGAAAATATTAAGTGGAGGACGAATCTGCATTTCATCGCTGTACATAATATAGATGTATGAATCAATTAAGAATAATTCTTATTGCTTATTAAAAAGGGTAAATAAGGAAAGAATATGGTTGAAGTTAGTGTCTTACAAGGCTGTGCCTACAATTATAAATTATAATTTTTTTTAGGGGTAAAAGAGCACTAATTAGTAGTCTCTCTACAGAACTGAACATAAGTATTTTCTTTTTAATTTCCAATGAGAATTTTTACCATAACGATCTACTTGATACAGAACAAGTCAGTAAGCAAGAAATTCTTATTTTTACTTCGATCGTAGACTTTTCGTCACAAATTTTTGAAAATATCAGTGATTGTTTCACTCGCAGATTTCTAATTATATATATATTTATTATATCTTTTCTTTCTTCACTTATAACATTATATTTAGCTTATAAAGATAAGCTAGAGGGTAGAGTTTGGAATTGGGAGAGTAAAAATGACAAGGTGCTCGAAGTTTCTCGCAGTTTTACAATATGTACGTAGTAAATGCATCAGAAGTCTGTACTTGGAGTTAATTTCATTTTAAGTTACGAAAAAAGCAATGATTACTGTCACTAGGCAGTAAAATATTTAATAGGCTTTTTATAATTAGAAATTAGGCTTTAAAAATTACTGATATTTTCAGCAATCAGTATTTTATTGTAAACACCGGTGAAACAAAAGTAACTATATATATATATGTCAATTTCTGTTGCTACACTATTAATTTATATCACTATTGTTATTTATTGAATTTTCTTATTCTACAAGAAATAATCCGGTAACTAAACGTTAGTACAAATTTTAGTAGAGTATATGCACATATGTATATATATACAATACATATATATATATTTACATATATTAGGGTGTGTTTTTAACGGAAAAAAATTCCGTTTATTTAAAAAAGGCCAGTCAATACTTAATTTGCCACTATTGCAATACAAAAGATACGAGAAAATTCCATGCTATCCAAATGCAAAAAAGTAAGAAATCATGATACATCATTTAGGTTTGAGACAGATGAAATTTTGAGAGAATATTATTTTGATTTATTTGGATCCAGTTTGTGGAGTGCTTCGCGGTCAAAGTTTATAGACCACTCTAATATATGCATATAAATAAACTTTCCTGCATCGTCAAGAATTAAGATATTAGACTTAATTGTTAATGTAAGTGTATCATGTAATTGGAAAAAGTTTCTACATATTTCTACATAGATATATGTATTATTACGAAAATTTGATTTACAAAATCACAAGCAAATGGACAATAAAGTGAAGTGTAAAAATTGTTATGCCAACCAATCAATTGATTTTCTTTTTAATTTCTTCTTATCCTTATCCGTCGATTGATCAATGATTTTTTTAGATATTCCAGTTAAAATTCAATTACCATTTCGATTTATCTTTTCCGCATAAATTTTCCAATTTATCCATTACTATAATCTTTGCAATATTCGTTACTCGATGGAACTTCAGAACTGGAATTTATAGCTTTCGTATACAGATTCGCGTGTATAAGCCGGTAATATTCGTTCTCGTACCGAGTAAACAAGACTTTTTCAAGTCTAAGGCATCGAGCGCGAAGAACTGCGAGATAATACCTGTACCTTCTACGAGTTAAAGGTGCGCGCGCGAGAGGGAGAGAGAGAGAGAATTCATTCTTTCTTCAGAATACTCGAGCTATACGCGCCGAGCTAATGAGATGTACATAATGAAGCTTCCGCCTCGTCTCAAGCCGCTGCCTCACGCCTATCCCGATCTTGTACGCGAGAGCCACCGGACCGAAACTCTTTTACGCGCGCACTCACCAGAATTCCAACGCTATGCTGCCCGCAAAAGTTTTATTTACTATGTGAAGCTCGTTATACACATATATATAAGGCGCACGTTTTCCGTGTTACTTTGTTTGAATTTAAATTAATTTTATAAGCTAATTAATAGATTTAAAATACTGCGCAGACTTTTAATTTTTGAATTGTACATCACATAATTTATTGAATATAAATCTATGAAGAAAAGGGAAAAATATCTCAGTCAATTTAGAGTAAAGATCAAGTTACTTTAGGGCGCTTTTCCATAGATATATGTCAAGAGTGACGAACTCGAACCTGAAGGTGGCATATATACCTATAGGTGAAAGGTGAAATCGGGCCCTCCGTTCGCCGCAGGGCTACCATCGTTTCGTTAAACTTACGAGTAATAAGGTTAGCAAGTATTTGCAATACGGTCGCTTAAGTACATCCAGTTAGTTTTGAAGCTCGTACACACTTACTAATTCGACTACAACTTTCCTGAAGATTACCAATGATATTTAGCGAGTAATGGGAACACTAAATTTTTCTATTTATATTACCTAATAATATAAACGTACGAGTAGTAAATTTTCTTTGAGTGCGTCGCGCGCAAAAT
>UELU01143196.1:0-50666 GCA_900490025.1 Megastigmus dorsalis | reverse complement strand
ATATATATAAGGCGCACGTTTTCCGTGTTACTTTGTTTGAATTTAAATTAATTTTATAAGCTAATTAATAGATTTAAAATACTGCGCAGACTTTTAATTTTTGAATTATACATCACATAATTTATTGAATATAAATCTATGAAGAAAAGGGAAAAATTTCTCGGTCAAAGGTGAAATTGGGCCCTCCGTTCGCCGCAGGGCTACCATCCTTTCGCTAAACTTACGAGTAATAAGGTAAGCAAGTATTTGCAATACGGTCGCTTAAGTACATCCAGTTAGTTTTGAAGCTCGTACACACTTACTAATTCGACTACAACTTTCCTGAAGATTACCAATGATATTTAGCGAGTAATGGGAACACTAAATTTTTCTATTTATATTACCTAATAATATAAACGTACGAGTAGTAAATTTTCTTTGAGTGCGTCGCGCGCAAAATTTAGATGTAACTTTGGGAATTTTAAGTTTTTTATTCATAATTAATCTCTATAGGTACACGGCTTATGGATTACGGACATTCAGGATGAAATTAATATACCTATCAATTTTATGAAATGAAATGGATATATCCACTAAATTTCTGCTACTATAATACTATTATAGACTGTCGTGACAGGAATTGCCTCCATGAACTGCTACATATGATATAGGTATATAAGTAGACTTGCTGTACGCTTTGTTAGCAGCAATATAGCAGCTGTTTAAGCAACAAATGGGAGAGACGACATAAGGAACAAAGGAAGTCAAGGTTATCTTGGTCTGCATGTGTAGTCAAGTTTTCAATTGTTAAAAATGTCTCCGAAATAACAATCGAGTCTAATCGATTCCGAGTAGCTATTATAGGTACATTCAAAAAGTTTAAATTACGATAAAAATTCTCTAGGAAAAGATAGACAGATGTAGGGTAAATATTGTATGTACAGATATTGACCAATAGAAGAATTGTACAAATAGTGATAATTTATTGTAAGACTAAGCAAACAACAAAATCAATACTAAAATATAAATTTGATTAACAGATGAATAATTTATGAAGTTATATATACACCCATTACAATTTATGCGCAAAGAATTGTAACAAAAAGTCATTTCAAATAGCAACGTATAAATCCCCTCAGGCTGCATCCGGTGCTGCATCCGGTGCTGCATCCGCAGGCTTCCCGTACATCTCGAGTACCAGGAGTTTGTTCCAGATCCTGGAGAACTCGAACCTGAAGGTGGCGAACGTGTAGCCGGGACCGCCGTGCACCAACGCCACCATCGGCATATCGCCCTCCTTCTGGTCCGTCACCACGAGCTGCGTGATCCGACTGATATTGTCGCCGGTGTAGGTGCGCATCCTGTCGAACTGCTTGCCCTCGAACTTGCTCAGCTCGAACTCCTCCCTCTGGATGAGCTTGTCGCCCGAAACTCGATTGCCCACGCGCAGCACGTAGTCAGCCTTGCAGGAGCTGCACACCAACAGCAGCAACGTCGAGCCCGCGAGCCAAACCCACGAGATGCGGACTTTCTGCATTTTCTCGGCCTGCTGAAAAGATCGGTACACGAGGTGTCTATGTATATTATGCAAAGCTCAACGATTCCCGAAAATCGTTGCGGAGCCAAGATTGGAAAATAATCGTCCGCGATAGCCTTGTATATTGCTCATCCGAAGGTTATTCATATACAGTTTATTGCAAAAAGAAAACAGACTTTAAATCTGTAAATACCTGATGCTGTAAAAGTGTTTAGGATTATATATCACCGCGAGCGATTGATGGGCAGTAAAATGGAAAAATTATTACAAGTCTTAAAGTGAAAAAGTATATACCTGACAATTTGTGCAGTACGAGTGTTTAAAGAATGATGCTGGACATTGGATTCTAACTGAAAAGTGAAACTTAAAAAGGTCGTAAATAATATCGTGAGAAATATAAAATTCATAATGTCATTATCGAAACGCTTCGCGGAAAACTCGTTATATTGTTCAAAGTGGAAATTTTAACTATCCACTTTTTTATGAAACGTATAGGAAAATTTATTTAGATGTTATCGAGATATACATAAATTTCAAGTTCATATTTCATGTTACAATGGAATAAAATAAAATACGATTTGTAAAAATAAATTTAATGTGTCTATGCATGCATTCGCCGTGCAATTTTGTCTGTTTAATGTGTATGTAATCGATAAAACTGTTTTTCAAAACGGAAAAAAAACTTCTGTTAATAATAATTATTACCTTCTGTAGTTATATCATAGGAAGGACTTGCAAATTGAGAAAAATGAATCTTATTATTATAAAATTTAGCATGACTATAGTAAATTTTGTTATAAGTATATTAAATATTAAAATGATACATGGAACTTTTAATGGAACTTTTTTTTCTCCTCGAATTAAACTTTTTTCTATATTTAACTTTTTTTATTTTACGTTAAGAATAACAAAATTAACTGTGCAAGTCTAATAGCTTGCTTGAATAAACTTTTGTCCTCATCTTGATCTATTGTTAAAATACCTAGTTATAATATCAGTTTAATTTCAGTCAAAGTGAATGCTACCAGTGTATGCAATTTGTGTAATTACCATACTAAAGTATTATCATGTATTAAATACTGGATAATACTACATAATTTAATTATTTACTGAATCATTTATTAAATTATGGTTATAGAATTGAAAGAATTAAGTAATGAAATCTAATTTTAAATATACTTACTGTCCGTAAAGATATCAGGTACTATGTATATTACGATGCAAAAGCTACTTATCTATACCTTTATTTATTTATACTCTGGCTTAACTTTTCCTACAATCGGCAGTTGCTCAAGTAATTATTGGCACCTTTTAAAGGAAAAAGTGTAACGAGTGTTCCGGGATTTTCAGTCATTATTAGCGTCTATACATTAAACAGAGATAAGTTGATGACAATCCGTCTATTCAAGAGAACAATTGATATAAATGTTTAATATTCTCATAAAGCTATCGTTCCTTGAGTAAATACTATTATTGAGGTGACGCTATCGATTTTCATGGAACCAAATAAAAAACGCAATCTGCTTTTTAACAAATTTATTCCGATGCGCGTTTCGAAGGCTTATGAACATATACCTTCTTCTTCGGTACAATACAAATGCTGCTGATATTTGAAAAAATGTATACATACATAGTAATTGGTTCATAGTGTAAGTAATACATGCAAATGGTAATGATAACGTAATGATTGTGATTTTTTCATGGGATGGTCATTAAGAATTAATTATTTAATGTTGTTTTAGGAAAGAAGAGAGTCGTAAGTAATTTTCAACATTTATTTATTTATTCAATACTTTTTCGCAATTTATTTCTACCTACTAACTCGTAATAAAGTTATATATTTATATATATTTATATATATATATATTATTTTGCATAAGTATATAATAAACAGTATATAAAACAATAAAGTATAAACGTTATACATACATGACAAATCGAATTCAGCGATATATTAACATGGTAAAACATTACTTAAACATTGTGTAAAAAACACGCATACTTTTTAGGGTTGATCCAACTCTTTCAACAATACTATCAAATTACATGTGCATGAGAACACAATTATCTCATCGATTATTATTTTTAATGCTGCGTGTAATGTTACAGGACATGCTGGCCGCACATTGTAAAAAAGAAGACGGAATTATTTCGTATTATCCTTCACCTAAACATAATTTTCAGTTAAAAAAATTATATGAACGAATGCTTATACGTGTAAATCATTAATACTCGTGAGATATTGCACTCCAGTCCCTGTATTATCGCATAATTCACCGATCGATCCATATAACATCATCATACCCTGGTTCTCCATCTCCGATTACTTTGTTCCTTTTTTTAAATGCAAATTTTATAAAAAAACGTTATAAAAAAATTGATTTTTTTTTCACAAATTTACGAAGAAGGATATTGAGAAACGACAGATCGTTGCATCCAACCCCATTAATAACATAAATATTTATTTTTTAATTTTCAACACAATTGAAAAATAAAAATAAAAATCTCATAATCGACGAATCAAACGTAATTAATTTAGCGTTTCTCTCTGCACTTAGTGAAGATCCGAAACTTTTCATCAAACATCCCTTTCAATCATCGTTCCCAATTCTATTACTATATAAGGTATCGCCGAAAGATTTAACAATTATTGCCGATCAATACAGTCCAGATACCATATCAGTAACTTTTCCACGCAAATGATGCGCCGGTGCGCCATTCACATGCCTGTGAACATTTTTCGCAACGAACTGCTGCTGCTGCTGCTGCTGCTGCTGCTGCTGCTGTTGCGCATGACTGTTGCCCGAATACTTTCCAGCGTTGAAGCGATTCTTGCCGAATCCAAGCACGTCATGCGGTCTGCCAGCAAATATTCTGGAGTCGTCCTGCTGCTGCCGTCGGCTACCACTCATCGATCTCTCTACATAATCGTTCCGGTCCTTTCTGGTGTCCAGAAAGGATGTGTATTTTCTATCGTCGACAATATCCATTCGCCTGCTGCTAAGGTCCTCTTGAAATCCTCGGTACCTGGTCCTGACATCGTCGTAATCGCCGCTCTGACGATGTCTGCCATCGCTGTTCAAGGGGCGATCGTCGTTGGACAATCGTCTGCAGAGTTGCCGGCGTTCTTTGGTCACGATAATGTCCACCATCGAGTCGAGACCCTCGTCGATCCTGTCCAGACTCTTGGTCATCGATTTCTGCTGATTCTGGGGCTGCTGACTTTGCCTGTTGTCATAACTCGGGTCGTTGTCCACGACGTTGTACATCATTCCGCTGTCGCTGCCGCCTCTGGAGGACGAGCAGTAATCCTTGGTGGAGGTCGACAGTCTCGTCTGGTGAAAGGATTCGGATCGGCGCAGTCTCGAGCCCGAGTCGTCGACGTTGGGCAAACTACGGCGGTCGTCGAAGCTGTTGAGACTCTCGAATTTCCTGATGTGCTCGATGATGCCACGACTAGAGCCTCTGGACTTTAAGCTGCAGGAGTCTTGTGGCTCGATGTGATCCTGACTCTGACAGCGGCGCAGGTACTTTCGTCTCTCTGTACGACGCTGCACCGTCTTGGGACATTTGGAGTACTGCTTCGATCCGAGGGAGTTGCTTTTGTCGTTGTTGCCGCTGGTCTCGAGTTTCTTTCTCGGGATTCTCTCGTCCAGGACCGTCTCGGATATCTCAAAATCGGCGAGGCTCTCGATCTTGAATTCGCTACTGCCGAAGCTCCTCCTACGGCGGAACAAAGGAGGCTCTTCGTTGTGGTTGATGGTTCGCTCGTTGTGCTGAAAGATCGCCAGCTTAGCTGAGCCATTGGCTCCGAGGTAGTTGAGTCTGGAGGCACTCAGGAGGGAGTCACTGCCGTCGTCTTCGAGCAACAAAAGATCCTCTTCGTGCTCCGAGTCCACGCAAACCTCGATAACACGGTGATGTTCGCCGTCTTGGTTGACCGCAAGCTCGCAGTTTTCCGGGTGGAGATGTTGCGGAAGGAAGAGAAGGTTACCTACTATACATGGTGGCGCTCGTCTCGGTGGCTGGGGATGGATGATGGCTGGCACGATGGCGGACTCGTTGTCCTCCTCTTCGTTTGAATTTATATCCCTGATTGCATAAAAAAATATATACACATATATTAGAGTTAAATTAGTGAGTAGAAAATGAAATACATTGAGAAATAGAATAACACTTGCATGCTTTTACTTTTAATTGATAATATAATTTTTTGTAGCGCAGATTAGGAGATTGGATCATTCCTTTGAATAAATGAGTTTTTACTAAAAAATATATAAATATAAGCTGAAAATACTACAAAAGGATTATTTGTCTTAATATTAAGTAAGTTAAAGTATCCGATACCTGGACAGATTTTAAACACGATAATAAATAAACCACACGTCTTGATTACTAATAAGTAATATTGTGAGAAAATTTGAATTATGATTAAGTATTGATTTGTTGTTTATTTTACTAATTTATCCAATTAGAAATTCATTTTCATACTTATTACTTATTTATTAAATTTATATTAAAAAAGTAAGTTTGAAAAATTTGTGCCAGAGTCCTAAGCCTGGACAGCATGTGAACTGTACTGGGAGCAATACCGGGACAGAGCTTGATCCCTAAATCTGGGAATAATATGGCTTACTAAGTGGAATGTAAACCTCGATATTTTCCTTTCGTATTCTATAGTAAATTGAAATCGACTTTATCATACAGTTTAACATCATCAACAATGCTAATGAACTGATTTCTTTTTCACATTCATATGCAATAGTACTATTTTACCGGTGTCCAGGTATAATGATCCCAATTTTCAGTTTGTCCAGCTACCCGGGTACTTTACCTTAATAATTCATTTTTCCAGTGCGTATAGGGAAACTGTTATATATCAGCCGCGATAGACGCGTAATAACGAACCTGCTCTGTTGCTGCGGTCCAGGTACAACGATTTTCAAGCTCGCATTAGTCTTGAGTCCTCGATCCATCCTAGCGTTCTCCTCTGTATTTCTCAAGCATTCCCTGGCCTTGCTGGGCGGTGGATTTAGTTTGCTCTTAACGGGCGGCTGACACGTCGCGCTCTTGCCAAACTCGGATTTTTGTACCACTTTGGGACTGGCCGTCTCCTGAAGCTGATTCCAGTCGTGCAGCTCGTTCTCGGCGTCCTTGACGATGATCCTCAGCTCCTCGATCACGTCGTCGATAGTCGTCTCCTGGTCGTTCTCGATGCCCAGGCCATTGCTCGCTTTCACCGGCCGATCGTCCGGACTGCTCGATCTCTCCGAGAAACTGATGCCTTCGTCCTCCGCGCTCGACGATACCTTCTTGTCCACCTCCATTCTTGAATTCTGCCAGAGACATGAATTTACCGAATTACTATACACAAATTATCACGTACAAGCCTTTAACTGAGAATTATATGGGTATTTTTTTAAAAGAAACCATGTAGGAATAGTAGTAGGCTATTAGGCCGAAATTCAAATTTTCAGGAAAGTCATTCCTGTAACATATATAGATCGAAGGATCAATTAGAGATGATGTTCGAGTAAAAAGTACATTACAATATCGTAGGAAAAAAAGTTCGAATCCCCCTTACAATTTGCACTAAAATTTTCATGTCCTGTAATATAAATAAATAATTGATCAGAAAGCAGAGAAAGCCAGAGAAGAGATCAGAGCAGCGGAAGCTTTGATCTGATCGCGGTCGGACTTTGAGCGCTTCCGATGCAACCTCGTCCAGCATGCAGACTCACCGCGTGGGGCTCGTTGACTCGTGGATCGGCAGTGGCGCCAGGGTCCGTCGCGCCACTGGCCACCTGTTGCCCGTTACGACTGCTGTTGTACTCGTTGAGCCGCTCGAGCTGGATCTTCTGCAGTTGGCGCTGCAGCGCCGAGACCTTCTTGCTAAGCAGTCGGCAGGTCTCCTCGGCCCGCTTGGCTCTACCCTGGAGCGCGTCCACGTCGACGCAGTGACGCGACCACTTGCGCACCTCGTCGCGCAGTAGTTCGGCCATCGGCTCCTCCTCGTCGACGTACTTGATCCACTCCTGGAGGGCCCGCGGCTCCAGGCCCGCCTCGCAAGCCTCCGCCTTCGAGCAGATAGAGTCATTGTTTTGTTAAGCTAAGTGAATTGTATTTACTCGGCTGACGAGGCACAGAGCAGAAAGGATTCGCGCGGCTTGATTCGCTCTCATTCTGCATCGCTCTTTCAAGGACTGGTTTGATGCGAAAAACCGAAGGCAGAAAGTAGGAAAAATCCGCGCATAAAAACTACTAACATTTTCCTGGAACTGTGTATCGCAGCGTTTATTCTGGATTGTTAATCTATATACCAAAAGTATTTGGAAAAAAGTAGACGCGTATATAAATATATATCCTGCACCTGCGGCTAAGCTCGACTTTTTCTACTTTCGCGCGATCACCGTTGTTCTGTAAAAATCCAAACCAATAGCTCGAATATATCCAATCGATGTACCCATTTATAAAACGGACCAACCATACTTATTGCAGCGCAGGAATAAAGCAAAAGCAAACTCACTTGGATGTAGAGTTTGGTCTGGGCGCGTGGCGCGGACGCTAGAAAGGCATTGAGGAAGGAAACTCCGGCCACTCTGAGAGCGAGCGCTGCCTTGGAGGCGAGCAGGGCGCCCGCGAGGAAGCGGAATCTGCCACCCTCGCCGTAGCGCAGCCTCAAGGTCGACACAGCCTCCGAGACCGAGCCGTGGCCTCCCGCCGTCTGGCACACCCTCGTCAGCAGCTGTAATGAAAAAAATGAGGTGCTGTTATAGGTGTATGCAAAGAGGATTTTCCTGAATTATACAAATTGATCAATTCAAAAGGAATGATTATAATAGATTTTATGTATAAAATATTTTTTAATTTATTTTAAGATTATTTAAGTTCGAGGTAGGTATAGGAAATATATTATTATTTAATTTTTACCTTTAAAGCTTTAAAATTATTTATTCTCGTTTAAAATATCGCAAGAGTTCAACTGTGATAATTACGAAGTTGCAATTAAAAATTCGAATGCTCGAAACGGAACTGCATCGCTGCATATATAAGTAGTCAGTGAATAAGATTAGTTGATGCGCCGAGAATCGTTGGAAAACGCCTATAATGGATTGGCAGAATGTGTCGCAAAAAGAAGGAGAGGTGAGATAAGGAGTAAGAAAAGCGGGAGATAGGAAAAATCGCGTAGCTGGCCATAAATATTATAGTAGGCTCTGCAGAGGCAGCAGCTCTTCCCATGTCCGCGACGATTCATGAAAGTAGATGAGGCATCGGCCACGGGAGAGTCGGGAGGCAATATTAAAATTCATGAGTCCGCGGCGCTCGCCTTCGAACCCCCCCGTTGACACAGCCTCTTCTCAGGCTATCCTGCGCCGCAATTGTCGCGCGAGACGCTAATTAGAAAATTTCGAGCTTTAAAAGGAACTGGATATTCGTAGAATCTAATGTATTCAGTGCTGAATGATGGCTAGAGAGACTGATTTATCGATGCTACATAGAGGGAAAAAAATTAATGTTTTGCAACGTTTATATCAATTTTGTCTTTATTTTTATACTTATGAGTATCTACACTAATATAGTTATATTAGCTAGTATATTCTGACGTAAGAATATTCGATGAAAGAGAATTAACCTTTTGAAGGACTCGTAATTGCCATTCAGCACCGAGAGATGTTGTTTGTCCAGGACTCGAAGCAGATTCATGGCGACCGTCGGTGGGCAGTGAAAATCGATGTACCTACCACCGCAGTAGTCATATATCTCCTGTAGGCTAAATTGCAAATTCAATGTTCGAGCCTTTTGGTGTCTTTTGGTGACGATGTCGAGGATGAACTCTAAGCAGATGTACACCTGCATGGTGTATGCACTGATCACCAGCTATTGGGCCAGCTGTTGCGAGGAAATCGAGTCGATGAATCACGTGACCGCGTACTTGAAGCAGAATGTGCAGTCGCGACAGGTAACGGTACTTATTGAATCATTGGACAATCTGTCATCTTTGTCTACCTTGATAGTGAGACGCATAGTAACGATGTTTCCATCCCTCGTTGTGCATTTAAAAGATTTGTCCTCGGTAGGAGTCGAAAATACGAGCTTGGTGCAAATTAAAAACTTGCTAAAACTGAGATCGGAAAGAGTATCGTTCAAGATCATGTTTGTAGATGTAATAAGTGAATTGAACGTGTTTGATCAACTGTCGCTTCTAATCGATTTCTTCCTCGAGCACTTTGCCGAAACAGCTCGTGGTAAAAGCCTCATATTTCTCGTGGCTAAAGAAAGAAGCACGTCACTGAGGACATTCTTTCAATTCGCCTGGTCGCACAATTTTCTGGACATAACGGTCATCGAATTGATTGAAGCAAATCGATTCGAAAACCACTGTTTTAATGTGTCATCGCATGTCGATTACAATGCCTTCGTTCATCAGTTTAACCCTTTCTATGATTCATACGTCAATGACACTTTAACATTTGGCACTGAAATATTTTTCGACAAACTGAGAGACTTAAACGGGTACCCTTTGTTTACATCAGTTTTTGAGGAGATTCCTATGGTTATGATGGATAGAAATTACACAGGAACGAATGTGTGGGAGATGGTTCAAGGCCTGGATGTATCCATAACTGAAACAATGTCCGAGGTCCTCAACTTTACTGCAGTTATTAAAATCGTCAACTCGAAGAATAAAAACTTCCAGCGTTTCAATGTGACTATTGGTGATACTGTTACTGCCATTGACAAAGGGCTTATCGATTTCAGCATAAACTTCTACGGTATTATTGGAGCCATGCCTTTGGAACTCTTTCATTTCGAGCCTTGCGCGTTCCTTTTCCCCTTTTCCAATCACTTGATCGTTAAACAATATGGTATCTACGAGATAAAGATTTCTGCTGATCTGATGATCGTACTCTGCTTCATCATGATGATCAGTCTCATTTTCTGGATATCAACTAGACTCTTGCACTTTGACGCAAAAATCTGGACGACTTACAACGTCATAAAAATTCTAATTGGCAGCTCACTGAAACACCAAGGTCCACTGAAAGAGTATGAGAAGATATTCTTGTTAAGTATGGTCTTCATATCTTCAATACTGTCGATACAAATTCTAGAACAGATGCTTAACATCTACTTTTACCGGCAGAAATTTTTAGATTTGAAAACTTTGCAGAATCTACTTGATTCTGGTATTGTTGCATCCATTACCAAAGATTCCAAGAAGTTCTTATCCTTGAGAAATGATAATTCAACTTTGCAAAAGTTGTTGGCACTTTCAACGACAATTCCTACTGAAGAAGAGGTCACTGATTGTATAAATAATCTACTGATAAATATCAATACTGCAAAGCCAGTCAATGGATGTGAAGTTAATACTGTCATGGGAAAATTGATAACATCGAGTTTTTCTGATGAGGATAAAGGCTGGATAATTAGTTTTGTAGACGAGCCTTTGCAACCCGCCTGGACAGCTATGGCTGTAACGAAAACCTCTCCGTACTTGAATCGATTCAGTACTATTTTAAGAAGATTTTCTGAGGCTGGATTAGTGATGTTTTGGTATGACTCTACGATGAGAAACTATACACTGAATTACAAGGATTACGTGGGAAATCAGAAATTGAAGTACGAAAATATCAATCCGTTCGGTGACAAAAAGAAAATACCTTTAGATATGAAGCTAATTTTAATTCTCATGTTGGGACATTTTGCTTCTTGTGTCATCTTTGCCTGCGAACTAGTTTGGAAAAAATATTACCTGGGAATATTGCATCGCTTCATTTGAAAATTTAATTATAAGTGGACGAATTTTCAGTTTACTTTTTTTGTAAACTTACTTATGTATTATTGTTTTGTGTAATGTATAATGCAATAAATAGGCTGATATGTCAAAATTATAATTGTTTTTTTTACAAAAAACCTTTGAGGAAACCGCTGCAAATTAATTCCACTTTATTTTCTGAAATTTATGAAATTTAATCCTTTTATCAGTTCACATCAGTATAATCCTTAAATTTAATCAGTTTTAGACACAAGCTTCACTTAAAATATAAATTAAACACTTTTACTATTATGGAAAAAGTCACATTAATAATATGTATACAATCGACTCAAAAATCTAATCGTTCTAAAACAAATTGGACTCAAATATACCAAATTTCATAAAAATATATCAAAGATATAGAAAAATATGGCGATAAAAAATTGGATTCTATACGCACGCACATAGCACACATAACATACGCATAAACATACATATTTTAATATTTTGCTTTTAGAAAGAGACATATTTTCTAAATTAATGAACAAACGTTATGATAACACAATATATGAATAAATTAATGAATATATGTATATACAGTGTATACAGTTGTACTATTAGATCCTAAACTTAAATTTTTTTAAATTCGATCTTTTAGTTAGGAACATCTGCCCCACCGTAATGCCAATCTCGCCTCTCATGGAACTGTACTGGCATTTTGAAGTGCTCCTTTATTTTCATCACTTTTGAAATTATTTTTTAATTGATTATGCCATAAAATTTTCATATCGAGTTTTTGATGTATATATTTATGTACGTCAAACATTTTTTAAATATCATACCGTCCAATTATTTAAGGCTTTTGCCTTAAAAATAGAATGTTATATTTTATAAGTACAGTATCTAGTTTTACAACATCTGTTATCGTTCCAGGTTTTTTATTTAAATGTTGTATAAATGACGTAAAATGAAATTTCTTCCTTATCAGGCTTGCCGATAAAAAGTTTTTCTTCTAGGATCGTGGATATAAACTCCTCTTTGCATAATTTTGTAAGACCCTCGCGAGGCCCAGGAATGTAGCTTCAGTTTTTGATCAGCTGTTTGCCTAATTCAAAATTGAACCGTTTTTTTTAATATACTTACATTCTGATTCCCTGATGATCGTTTTACGTCATTTATTCAAAGTTATATTTTGTCTTATGTTGGTCTCTCGAAGACTTACAAGTAACACTACTGAAGTTTCACTCACCGATTCTTCTGAAACTTTGTACACGGATTTTATTTCGAAAAATAAGAGTATACAACATACATAATACAAGTATATTTTTTTAGCTAGCCATAATAGTACATTTCGATACTAGTGGGTACTAATGATTGTACTCTAGGTCACACGAGGGTGAAATCTGCCTCGCTCATGTATCGAACCGTATTTTATGATACAACGTGTATGAAGTTCAATTTAACGCATGCGTTATTTGTCCCGCGCGCGTTAAATCGAGTTTCTTGCACGGAGTGTCATGAAGAGTATTAAGTTAGAAAATCACCAATATGTGAATTTTTATGTACAGGGCAGACCTAATGTATATATCTTAAGCAGTCAACCTTACAATAGTAGGTATGAATTTAAACATTATAGTTCATTGTTGATCAATAAATTCTATTCATTTTCAAAGCCATTACGAACAATAGAATCATTTCTCATCACAATAAAAAATTGTTAAGATTATCCAAAATTTACGTTTCATATTCAATTTGGTAAAATAGATAAAATAACTTTTGAAGACTGTCAGATGTTTATTATCAATGGACTAAAAATTAACAATTGGTCGTTTACGAACTTAAAATTTAACCTAAACCATTTTTCCTTAATGGCATAGTGATTAAGATAAATACTTAATTCCAAATGTTGTGTGGTTTATGCTTATATTTATAAATAGTATATCAGATAATTGGGGAAGATTAAAATAACGAATAGAATAAGATTGCGGATACTTGTTTTTACTTGGAAATCAACCCCTTTTATTATTATTTTTTACTACTAAAAATGTATATGTTGAAAATATATAGAAAAGTATAAATTGCTTTTTTTATCGTGTTTATCATTCACCATTTATTAATACCCAAACTCACACGCAAGCATAACGCATTCTGAATTTGTGCCTTTAAAAGTCCCTTAAAGTATTTTATACAATAAATATTTTGCATATTCTACTTGATTAATTACTTTCGCCTGATGCTTTTCTCAGTACATAATCGTTATTACGTATAAATGTAAACATTAGATTTTATTAATTCACAATATCTACTATTATTTTTTTAGATTCATAAAAGAATTATTATTATTTTACATGTGTAGAACCAAATTCTATTTTTTGTTAAAATTGATTGAAATTAATAAAACTGAGTATCAACGTGATGTATTTCTAAAAAATAAAAATAAGCCTATGTATATTTTTGACAAAAAAGTACTTTAAATTGCAATTTGCTTAATAAAATAAAATGCAAAATTTCACTTATTTGACATTTTTCACCTTTGAATAAGTAAAAATATATTTACCACAAATGAATTTTCACAGTTTCACGTGTTGACATGTGATCATACTCTTGCATTGATGTTTCGATCTTCAAGTGATTCGCGATCTGCTTTTCAAGATTAACTTCTTATATTAAATGTGTATTAAGTACTGCGATGAAAAGTTCATATGATTTTATAGAATTATATCATGTATGTAAACCGGCGATATCCAAATTAAATGATAGAATATTTATTTGTAAGTTAATTAAAGATTCAATTTAAATTTTATTCTAAAATGTTCAGCTAATGAAAGGTTTATTTAATTCAAAACAAGAATCAAAATAACTGATATTTCACATAAAATATATTTGTAAAATGATGTCGAGAAAGATATAAAATTAATATTTTCTTTAAATAAAAAAATTTAATTATAATCGGAATTTAATTTTTACCAATTATGTTGTGAAAAAAATATTGTACTTTCAAGATAAAATAGAAATAAAAACTACGATTAAAATGACAATTTTTTTCTGTTTAGGACAAAAAATATCAGATTCACATATTTATAGTAAATATTTACTTATTTTGATATAGTATAACACTATAATACAGTTTCCGATATTTAATATTCGAACGAGAGATTACATCAATAAAATAATTTAAGTTTCGCTTATTTAGTGTAATTTGTACATATTTTTAATCTGTTTTACTTCTTTATTATTAATGTGAAATGTTCACTTATTGTGAAGTTGGAATAAATTTTGAGAGTAATTGTTAGTAGTTTCAAAAGTTCACAGAATAATTTCACCGTACACTTTCAAAGTGGGAAAAAAATTTTAAATGTGCTTGTCTTTATTTTATCAACCATGCTTCATAAAACAAGCTATTCAATAATTCAAGCGTGCATAAATCATATTCACTGACGATACACGTCCCACTATAAATAGCTTCACATTTATGCCCATTGCCATTACTACCGAGTACAAAATAATTTTATTTGCACAAGACTCAAGAGGAACTTGAGCAAAATTGCAAAGTGGTATATTTGGTATCGATTGTTCAATTGCAAAAGAAAAAAATATCGATAAAGTAAACGCTAAACTGTATATCTAGTGCAATCTCGTTACGCAGTAATAAACAACCAGACCTCCGTACTAAATTTGATGCAGATAACAGTCTCAAAGATGAATTTTAAAGTGAATGCACTGTGTATCTTGTGGTACATTATCACATTTTACAGTGTTAATTGTATCATCGTTGAGTCCGAATTTGTAAGTCACTTGGTCGCGTACATAGCGTGGCATCTTCACATCCGATCGCTGACGATTATTAGCAGATCGCCAGAAATGCAGTCTTCTGTATCATCATTGTTTTTAAAAAAAATTTTGAACGATATTCCTTCCTTGGCGGTGAGTTCGACTGCTTTGACGACTCAAAAATTCGAAAAAATGTCAAAACTACTTCTGACGAGGTCGCAAAAGGCAGCCCTGAACGTTGTACTGGTTGATGGCGAGAGTCGCACGAAGATGACGGAAATTTTGGAGGAATACGTGAATTTTCTAGTTCAATATACACCTACAACAACCCGACCAAAGTGCATCTTTATTATTGTTCATACAGGAAGAGACTTGGACCTCAAAGAGTTTTTCGAACTTACTTGGACCAACCAATTCCTCAATGTGGATGTCATCGAATTGATACTACAAAAAAATGACGGTTTGCATTTGATTTCGTCAATTACCAATGAATGCAACGCAATCAAGCATCATTTTAATCCGTTTACGAATGCTTACGAGAAAGAGAGTTTTTCTAAAAAGAGTAAATTGTTTGAGAATAAACTTAAAAATTTACATGGTTTTTCTTTGAAGATAGGTTTGTTTGACGATATCCCTACGGTCTTAATAAACAAAAAATATAATACAACAAACAAAATCTGGGATTTGGTTCAGGGAAGTGATGTTTTAATAACAAAAACGTTGGCGGAGACGTTGAATTTTACAGCGGTTGTTACTGTAGTGAATTCGGATGATCCTATCTGGTTGAAATTTAATGTGAGTAATGAAAACTTTGATGATGCAGCAAGAAATGGACATATCGACTTTATATTGAACTTTTACGGGATCATAGGTTCTTCTCCCGTCGAGGAATATTTCTACGAACCAAGGTAATGCATTTAAAATTAGATTTCTCAAACTTAACCATTTGCTATAAAACAGTAAATTAATGTTTTCAATAATAACTTGTGCAAACTCATATAAGATTTATTTAATTTTTGATGGCAAAATTCGTTTTCTTATTATACACTTCAATAGCAAATAATGATTTATACAACTTTATATATACAACAAATATTGGTTTGATTTACAAAATTTTACTTACAAGGGGAGGCTACATCCTCCTAGTCACGTATTTGGCTGAAACTCTACAGGCATATTTTAGTGAAAAATATGATATACGTGTCCCATCGTTAATTCCAATGGGTCCTCGGGATTGAGCTAAAGCCCAAAATATAGACATATTTTACATTGTTCATAATTTTTTAATGAAACGTGCTAATAGCTCATTCTAAAATGCAAATTAAAGCTTATTATACATATATATGTACTTTTGATTTCTTTTTAGTAGAATTGTAATAAAGGTTTGAAAACAATCATGAGTTTTCATGTACTTTAAGGGGGTTGATTTCCTTCACTGAGAAAAGTTTGGGACATTAGCCGCACAAAACAAGAGAGCGCTACTGTATTTTGGTTTTGGTGCTGCTGCTGCCTCGTTTTGGGACGTCTCGCGTCTCATAGTGGGACAAGAGATGCTCCGAACGCGGACCTAACCTTTACGTGAGCGTTAGCGGGAGGGATGATGCCTCGCTTTGGGGCAGTGGACGTCCCGAAGTGAGGCAGTAACCACACCAAATCAAAGTATAGGAGCGCTCTCTTGTTTTGTGCAACAATTATACCAAACTTTTGTCAGTGTTGGAATTAACGCCGACGACACACGTATCTCATATTTGTGTCCAAAGAATTTATCTGTGAAGTTTCAGTCAAATCCGTGACCTGGAAGTTGTGAACTTTCCTTGTAAGTGTCAAGGTTAAACAACAATGTAACACAGTGATTTGTTCAAAATCAATATATTAAATGCTTATAAAGATCCATACATATAAGATTTTCACTTTGAAACATCCAATAACTTCCAAGATTTATTAATGTATTGCTTAAAATAAAATTATTAACGTTTTATTAAAACACTAAAACTGCACCTTACCGGTTTTCACTTTTAACGAAATGTATAACGATAAAGACTAATTTTTTTTCAAAAAACTAGTCTTTATTTTTATACATTTCGTTAAATGCAAGAACCGATAAGGTAGAAATTTTTCCGAGTGTAGTATATCCTCATAAAGAACGTTACTTTTTCATATGTTGATTTAATATGTTTATTTAAATTTGGTTATATGATCTTCTCAGCACTTTACTCTACCCTTTCGCAAATCATCTCATAATAAAGCAGTACAGCAGCTCAAGACTCAAAATGTCGAATAATATAATTGTCATTAGTGGATCTATAGTCATCATAATCATATGCATCGCATCAGTAATCAGATTACTAAAATTAAATAGCAAAATTTGGACCACCTATAACATCGCTAAAATTCTGATAAGCAGTACCGTGAGACCCGAGCCTCAAAGTATTCATGAGAGGATCATTTTCTTATCTCTAATTTTGATCTCATCCGCATTTTCGATGCACATTCTCGAACAGCTGATGGAAAATTATCTTTGGCAAGATTCATATCGTGAGTTGAAATCACTACAGAACGTCGTGGAGTCTGGAATTGTTTCGTCTATAACTAACGACACGAAGCAAATAAAGTTCTACAATAATACCGCTCTGGAAAAGATAATCAATATGTCAACGACCATTGAGTAAGCTAATTGTCTGTACTTTATTTCGAATTTCATTGCTTATGTCTTTTTGTTATGTAGGGTGTCTTATTTAAATAGGTTCACTATACTTTATTATTTCTAAAGCCTTTCAAATTTTTAAATTTACCTTGACCAGGCATTAGATTCTTTAGACTGGTGCACTCTTTACATTTGAAACAATTATAATCAAAACATATTACTTATATAAAAGCGTGAAATTATAAAATAGAAAGCCAGAGAGGTTTAATTGAAAAAAAAATAACTTGTGTCTGCGTAAAGAAAGTAAAAATAAAATGATTATTCCATTTTAGGACTATATCGTGAATATAACTTAATTATTATTAGTTCAGAGAACGGAGTAACCCAGTGCGTGCAGTCATTGATCAGCGATGCGAAAAATGTCAACGGCTGCGAGGTCGACAGTAAGCTGGGTAGACTTATTGCCGGGAGTTTCTCAACCAATGAAAAAGACTGGATCATCAGTTTCGTGGAGGAGCCGCTGGTGCAGCCTTGTTGGGCTGCAATGCTTTTGGTCAATGCCTCACCTTTCGTCGACGGGTTCAACGTCGTACTCAGAAAGATCGGAGAATCTGGACTACTGACTTTATGGCAAAGAGAGGATTTTCAAAACTTAACGAGCATTTACAAAGATCACTTTGGTGGTCAGAGACTACACTTATTGAGCTCGTCGGGTTACATGCAACTGCATTGGATGAAGGATAAAAAAGTGGCTTTGATAAAGAAACTAACTATGCTGTTTACGATTGGACTTATAATGTCAGCTTTGGTTTTTCTCTGCGAACTGATTGCTAATTATTTTAATCGTAGGATTCTTGAGATTAAACCTGCTACGATTCCAGTATTTTCTTTAAAGGTATTAAAGGGATGCGATAATCAGTGACAGATTTCCATATCATATTTTTCGTATCAATCGGTTAATTTTCAAGATTTGAGTAGAGCCCCAATTTTTCTTAAATATATGATATTCAGAATATGCGCCTGAACAAAAAATTAAAAAAAACTTAAAAATTTAATAAAAGAAACGATTAGTAGCTCACTGTCTGTAACAATGTACTAGATTAGGCAGCACGGCATTAAGTATTATAAATGGTGAAAAATATATTCGCTTATAGAAAGAAAAATGAAAACAGCAAAATTAATTAAATATGTGTTTAATAGATCAGGGAAGAAGTATTCTTGGTGCAAATGATGCATGATTTATGCCAGTATCGATAAACCATTTAATCAGTGCTTAGGCTAAAAGTGTTGAAAAGAAAAGAATGTTATTATCTCGTGGAAAACATCTATTGACTTTCTTAAGTTTTTTAAAATTAGTTTTTATTAACGCATGCATGGAAAGTGTCCATTTCCGTGCCCCTTTTCCGAGCACAAACTGTGTATTCTCCCACTCCTACGGAAACCCTTAACTTTTTCACATTAACGCGGAAAAGTTAGGAGTAGCTGTAAAAGTGAGAGAATACGTATTTTGTGCTCAGAAAATAGACACGAGAAAAATAACCATTTTCACGCATTTAAAAAAAATAATGTCTGCAACTTGCGCAGGAAATAATCTATTTTCGGCACTAGTTGCAGAATGTACTATTTCCATCTTATTGATATTCAAAAATTTTGTGTCAAATATTAAATAATATTATATAAAAATGCACAATATTTAATAAAATTATGAAAGACGATAATTTGAGATCATCAGAAGTTGCCCTGAATTTTTTCAATATTTTTCATCGGATTTGCTTTTGAGAAAATCGGGATTGAAAATAAGCATTTAACGTAAGTCTCACAAGAACGCATAAGGAAATAGCACATATTAGCTATAATTTGTTAAAAATAGTATGCACAAAGTGCAAAAACAGTAAAAAAAAAATATATACTCGAGTACTCGAACAATCAATAAACAATTTCGTCATAATTTTAGGCTGCTTTACCGACCATTACGGAGAAATATACTTAAGCGTAAACGTAAATCCAAATAATTTCTAAGCATTTAGATCAGCAGGAGCAGACGGGAATCGGGGCCCGGGGGGCACGCTTATTGAAAAACGAACTCTGTGCGTAGACCTTAATGTATCAACACGAAAACGCGCCAAAAATATTATGATCCAAAACTAATTTACACATATCTTCATTAGGCCTTTTACTATAATAGTACTCTTGAAAGTTTTCAAAACTTTGTAATCGACTTTTTTTGGTTGAAAGAAAAAATACGCATTAAAATAAACATCTTGGTTTTATATTTTTTATCCTTTTATACAATAAAGTTAAACTTTTAAGCCACACTATATAATATATAACTATAGAGACCTTTATGCGCGTTGAAAAAAAAATTTAAAAGCTTTTCATAAATATGTTTTTGAGTACCATCGAGTTTAACACACCAGAGTTTGTTGTACATGCATTTGTAAGCCGAGATCTAAGCCACACGGAACAATTTTTTCGATAGCGCTAGTAATCTCACATCACTCAGGATTGAACCCTCCCTGATGGAGCACCCGAACCCTCCTTACAATTTTTTATCGTTATGAGTTTAATAAATATGTAAGTAAAATATCCTTAATCTATTTGAATTACGCGCGTAGTTAGGACAGTAGGCGCGTGATTAGATCGGTAAGTTAGATACCTGAGTATACAGGGAGTTAACAAAATTATACGTGACAATTAGTACGCTTGATTGAGCCATGCTGAATACAATGAAATAAATTTATAAAAGTAATCCAACAAAATATAGTGTGACTAATAACATTGAATGTTGTTTCGTTGTTATTTACAGGTAAGATGAGTAATTAGATTAAATATCTGAATGTATTTTTGTAATAAACAATCAAATCTTTGTTATTTACAGAGAACCAATTCTTGTATTATTCACACATTATAAATATATGTATTTTTAGTCATATCAATGAAAATGTTATTCAGCATATCGTTGGTATGTAGGTCAAAATACTTAAACATATCGAATGACGATTTTTAGGTGTCACCATAAAAGAGTTTCTTGTCCGAGAAAAGCACAATAATTATATTGTAAACCAATAAATATAAGTATATCTAATGTATTAGCTTACTGGTATAACTCGTTCAATAAGTCTTATACTATCAATGTCAAATAGTTTATTTCGAGACAAGTTACAAAATTTATATGGATATCCATTAAATTAAAGGGTTTATAGAGGATAGCTAACAAGTCATAATAAACCAGATAAAATTGGAAAGATTTGAAACGATACTTATGAACTGGGTGTTCTTATAACAAAAACTTTGGCATAAGTGATAAAGTTTTCAGTGAACGAAAAAATTGTTATCGTAGATACATATAACATTAGTCAAGTTAGTTATACAGTAATGAAGACTGCGTCAATTAATGGAACTCTTGATCTCAATACAAATTTATTTATAATATTGAATAAGAATGATAGTTTTCGTGAAAGCAATTGTATAAGCGGAAATTCTTTAAAATTCATAGAAAACGCAGTATATTACACATAAGAGCAAACTTTTATTTAAATTAATAAGAATATTCTCAGTCTTCATAATTAATCTTTTTACAGGATTTAGACAGTACTCCCTTTTTCATTTCGATAGTAGAGTACAATTTAGACGAGTTACAATTTAACACTAGGAAGTCTTGTCGAAAATTCGATGTCACCAGGACCTCGTAAAACATCGGAAAAATTGTTTTATATATGTCTAGTCTTTAAATCTTTGACATTTTCAATGGAAATTTACAACGAGATCTGCGTACATGCAAGATTTGATTTGATCGATTCTGATAAATATTTCAGATTCATTGATTAATAAAAGACTTGCTATTTTTAGAGTATTATTAAAGAAAGTTAATTTTAATTCGTACAACATTGATAGTACCTTTCCAAGGGTTGTTATTGATACAAATATACAATATAGATTCAATTTGTTGTTTAATTAAAAATAATTATTTCAAAATGTAAGAAATGAATTTTAATATCCGTTGTATTTATGCGTCAAGTGTGACTTTTATATCGAATAATTATATAGATTTACAGCTGTCCACGAGAAGATATTAAATGTGTCAATATTGCTTTATCTGATAAAATCTTCTCGATAATTTGAGGGTGACTTTTACTATTAGAGTTTGACTAGCTGCAGACAGTCTGTGAAAAATTCTTCGCCACCAAGTTTGGATATTCCAAGTTACTAGTGTTTTTTTATATTGAAGAAAATGAATTTAAAAACAAACATTTTGCTTACAATTTTTTCGCTTATTTTCTGCTGCGTCTTAAGCCATTCAACAGAAACGAAACTAATAAATTATCTGATAAAGGGCATGAAGCATAAACATCGAGTTCCTCTGGTAACAATACACAGTCAAATGCCACAAAAGTTGTCATCGATCTCCATTCGATTCATTCAGAAAATCGCTAATGAATATCCTACTCTGGCTATAAACACCACTGAATTAACAAACGCATCGAATAATCAACGTTTGAATGGAGTGAAAAAGTGGTTGTATACTCGTTCACACAGAAAATCTTTAAACGTAATTATCATTGATAACGATCAAGTGCAAAATGCAGAAGACATTCTAATCGAATATGTGACAATTTTGACTGATCTTTTTTTAAATACAACACGACCACAATGTATATTTTTTCTTGTTAATCACAGAGAAAAATTAAAACTACGGGAGTTCTTTAAATTCAGCTGGAGTCACAAATTTCTGGACGTCTTAGTGGTCGAGATATTGAAACCTGCAACGGGAAATTTAATACATTCACCAACAGACAATTTAGAGATAATCATGCATCAATACAATCCGTTCAATTTAACACATCACCGAACCACTTTAGCAGAACAGGTGAAAGAAAGGAAATTGTTTATTTATAAATTATACGATTTTCACGGTTATACATTGCGTACAGGCATGTTCATTGACATACCGATGGTTATGCTCGAGAATAATTACACTGGAAATGACGTGTGGGGAATAGCTCAGGGTCTGGATGTGGTGATAATTCGAGCTTTAGCTAAGAAGTTAAACTTTAAAGCAACTTTGAAGGTCATATCTTCCAATAACACGAAATTGAAGAGATTTAACGTTACCAATAATTTCATGATAAGGGCGTTAATAAACGAGCAGATCGATTTCGCTGTAAATTTTTTCTCTATGCTTGGCAATAAGCGCTTAGAAGATTTGCCCTTTGAGACCAGTATCTTTGCCTATCCATATTCCAGTAATCTGATAGTCAAGCAGGAGGGAAAACCAGTCATAAAGGTATTTTTATATACTTTGTAGATATTATATATTTCTGATTTAATTTATAATCAACTGACTTTTTACTTTAAGCTATCGAACAATATAATAATTATATCGTCAGTGGTCGTAACCACAATTATTTCTTTCTCCATCATAATCCGGATTCTACGCTTGAGCACCAAAACTTGGAGCACTTACAACATAATCAAAATCCTAGCAGGCATCACCATACCAGCAAAGCCTGAGAAAATTTACGAAAAAGTTTTATTTCTCAGCCTGACGGTCATATCTGCAGCTATGTCCGTCAATATTCTTGAACAGTTGTTGGATATGTACATGTGGCAGGACATATTTCCGGAATTGCATTACCTTCAAGATGTGATCGAGGCCGGTATTGTTCCGTCTATAACATCGTTCACCAAGAGATTGATACCTTCCTACAATCACAAGGCATTGCAAAAAGTACTCAATTACTCGACCACTATCGCCTCGGAAGGGTTTGTTTCTACCTGTATTGAGCCACTTGTTAATCAAAAGAACGTCAATGGATGTGAGGTGAGCATAACAGTTTAATTTTCAATATTTAAAAACTACAATTTACTTAAATTTTTTATATCTGTATGATATTATATAAGAAAGGAATATACATTGTTTTTACTAATCAGATATATTTTCTTTATACTTTACTCTTATTATATACAATGTTGTATTTTATACAACTGCTTGTTTCTATTAATATTAATTTATTCTAAATTTGCTAAAAATTATTTAATAGTACATATTATACAACTAGAGCGTAAAATACGATTTCATGCATGAATAAAAAGAGTGAGAGCAACGTACGCACGAGTCCCATATACGATATGTTTTTGCGATTCTATAGTGCGTAAAAAAAATATGTCCACAGGTAATCAGTATTGTAGGACAATTGGTATCACAAAGTTTTTCGGATAAAAATCGAGGATGGATTATAAGTTTCGTAGAAGAACCAATAGTTCCGCCCTGTTGGACTGCAATGGCACTAACAAAAACGTCGCCGTATGTTCTAATATTCAATAGGATACTTCGAAGGTTTTCAGAATCCGGATTTCTAATGCATTGGTTTCATAGCACAGTGAGAAATTTCACATTCATGCACAAAAACTTTTTCGTTGATATGCCACTGCACGAAAAAAACCCGCTGACTTACGCGAGAGATTACTTCATTAAAACTGAAAAAACTCCCTTAAACAAGAAAGTAATCCTTATTTTAGTGATAGGTCACGCGGCATCTTGCTTGATTTTTGTGGGTGAATTCATTTCAAAATATTATCAACAAGACTGGAGCAGAAAAAGAGAAAGAAAATTCATTGAAACAAATTTTAATAAAGTTGATTGATTCTAGAGAAAATCAGATTCATTATTTTATTCCGCATAGAAAAAAAATTTCATTACGTTACTGCAAGAATAATTTTTATTGTTAATTAAGAAAGTCATTTTAAAACAGATCATAGAAATGAAATCTGAATGTAAAATGCGCTTTGTACCATTTCAATATATAAATTGAAATTTGATTATGAACAATAAAAAGTATAGAATTACAAGGGACACAATTTTAATAAAGGTTGTTTTAATAAATATTTATTAATTAAAATTTTATTCCAATAAGTATTTTTAAATTAATAAATAAATTTGTTACATCAGTACTATTCATTCTGGTTTAAATTGCTGCGACAACGCTCATTTCATTTTAGTACAAATTGTTCAACAAATTGTAAACAAAATTATTTATGGGTACAATAAAAATTATGTGTGGGTATATAGAAAAATAAATATTTTTTTATCACATAATTCAAATACAATTAATTTTCTTAACTTATTTAACATTACACCAATAAAGATGTATTTAGTATTAATAAAAGATCAGAGTACAATTGCTCTAGCAAACACTAATTAAATCTACTCAATCACACTCTATTTCCTTCACGAAACCAAGTTCATAATTTTAAACATTAAAAATATTACTTATGTCGACTGTACTCTACTATAAACTGACAAAGATCTTTCCATCGGTCTTATAGTCTAATCAATATTCATGGGGAATCAGATTGCCCTTGTTTACAATCACCCCCGAAGAATCTGAAATAAACTTATATTTAACCCTGAAATACTAATAAATATTTATTTCAGGGTTAAATCTAAGTTTATTTCAGATTCTTCGGGGGTGATTGTAAACAAGGGCAATCTGAATCCCGATGAATATTGATTAGACTATAAGACCGATAGAAAGATCTTTGTCAGTTCAAGTTCATAATTTTTTATGCTAATTGATGAACTCTATTCCCAGTATTTCTATCAACTTCCATCTTCCATACATTCTTAAATGTTGTTGTCGTAATTATGGTATTGCTTGGAATAGCTTTACTTAATATTCTGTAATATCCAGCTTCTGTATAACAGCACATCAACGTATACACCAGGCCAACCCTCCAAATCACAGAATCTCGAGTCCATGCTTAATATTCCGAAGACCGCCATCTTGTAGCTTCCATCCGCCATTTTTTCAACTCCCATGAGTGGACTGCCCGAGTCACCGATACAAGGATGCTCGTCCTCTTTCGCGGCGGCGCAAAACTGATCCTCTACCACGCGAATTTTTTCCCAAGCATACCATTCCCTGCAAGATGTCCCGTTGCCCAAACTCGCGTAGGACCTCAGCTTGACATTACTGCCCTGCCTACCGGCCAATCTTCCCCAGCCAGCGACATGAAACTTTTGCGGCTGTGCATCCTTCCTTGGCAGACAAATCGGTTTGATGAACTCGGTGAAGGTCACATCTTCCGCTAATCTGATAAGAGCCAGGTCATGGATTCTGCTAACTCGTGTGTAATTCTCGTGGACGATGAGTTTCTCGATGCCTATAGAGATGGCCTCTGGTATGCAGGTCGAGGTGTTGTCGGCGTTACCATCTGGCAGACAATCGGGTGACGTGTTGGTGTCGTATTCGCCTAGGCGAACGCTACTGAGTGTCCAATTACCACCGAGGTTCGATACGCAGTGACCGGCTGTCAGGACGTATCGAAATGATAGGAGAACGCCCCCGCACGAGACTGACCTACCCCTAGCTGTTGTTCAAAGGGGACTTTAATGCTGTTTTATCGATTGGTATGAGGGACAGGGTCTATTTCGTTGCCGCAACTGTCAAATTAGAAGTTTATCAGACGTGATGGCGCGTTAGTCGAAATGAAATTGTGTACACAGAATTAATGTTTCTGTTACATTACATTGAGTAAATTCATCATGAAACAGATAATTGTTACTGAATAGATTATCGTACTAAATCGATTCATATGATTTAGTACGATACTGTACTGTTTTATACTGTGTTTAGTGTTTACTGTTTTATATAGGTTTTAAAATATTGACAGCCACGACATTTGAGTGAGCTCTTTTAGGATTGCAATTTATTACAATATACTCACGAGTATCGTATTCCAGAAGCACGAGCCATGGATAATCATCAAATTCAGTTAGATTACCGCCAAAGTACTTAAAATTCAAGAAACGGCCACAGTCATCTGGTAGATGTTCATTCTTCTCTTCTAAAATGCATTAAACTAATTTTATCAAAGAGCGAATCGATTGTTCTAATTGACAAGAATCTAAAAACGAGTCGAACGAACAATTCTTTTGTAATAATTAAATCCATCAAAATTATATGAAAATAAATAGCATTATATGGTATGACTATTATGATTTAGAATTTAAATTCCTAGAAAAAATGCATCATTCATTTTGCGGGTAAAATTGCTTTTCGAGAATTGAACGCAAGAATTTCAAGCAAAAGCGCAACAAAATACGGAATAAAGTAATTGATATACCTAGTGAGCAAAGCTGCCTTTTGCCTTAGAATAAAATTTCAAATAAGTAAACATTACTCCGGAACCGGATTCATTTTTTATCGTGAAAAAAAGGTAAAAGAACCGTTTCCCCAACAGCAAGAAAATCAATTTTTCAACCAACATCCCAAGCACTTAACCCGCATGCCAGTCATCCTCGACGGAACAAGCAAAACTAACTGTATACCCCTCGTGTAGCCCAGATTTCTCGTCAATACAGTTTTGCACGCACAAAAGCAAACACAGAGCAGACAGAGAGAGAGAGAGAGAGAGAGAGAGAGAGAGAGAGAAAGAGAGAAGCGCCACTTGCCTGCATGAATCGCGACAATCGCAACGTACAGCAGGATCGCCAGGATAATCCTCATCTCGCGCACGATCGTACTCGAACGAAGAAGAGGCGCAATCGAAGAAAAAGAAGAAGAAGAAGAAGGAGAAGAAGAAGGAGAAGAAGAAGGAGCAGGAGAGAAATAGATGATGATGATGATGATGAGGATGAAGAGGAGGAAGAAGCTACTCCGGACGAACCGCAAGCGTACACTGCGCGGCGCAGCTGCTGCTGCTACGGGAAATTCCGCGTGTGTGCCGCATATACGGATAGGCTCGAGCTGCGCCGTGCATCAGCTGAGTGAGGTGGGGTGGGGTAGGGCGGGGGGGGGGACACCTGCGTCTGAGCGCAGAGGGCATGTGTGTTGGAGCGAGGCGATAGTCCGGTTAACGGTCTGTTATGTCCTGCGCCTTACGCGTGTGTCTTCGTCTATGTACACGTGTGTTTGTACAGCAGCGACTCGATCGAACGATGATGATCTTTTTTCTCGCGTCATCCTATACGTCCCTCTCTTTCTCTTTCCTTTCTCATTCTCTTGTATGTTCGGTTCCATTATTGAGCTCGATATACGTGTCGAATGGCTGTGTTTAGATGAGCTCGGAGTGCGATGGAATAGGTGAAGGAGGCTGTCTTATATGCTATAAAGATAGTACAGTCAGCCTCGGGTTTCTCCATTTTTTTGCGAGCCTCGCTTTGATAAACGAATAAGATCCTTTTGTTTGCGTGTTTAGCTGTAGAGATTTATTTCACGGTCTCTCTCTATATTGTCGTCCATCGATCTGGGATATATCCAACATGTTTGAATTATTCATGTATTGGTCGAGTAGCTTGATGTGCGCTATTGTTTGATTAATTAACTCGTATTCCTTAATAATCTTTTTCGCTTAGGCCCCTAATTAAGCTGTAATAGCATAATAGGCTTCTAAAAGCGATCTGAAGTTTTGTTCAGGTATTAAAATATAAACGATGAAAAACATTAACTTTATCTATACTTTGTTACAACAAGAGTGTAGAATAGTATTTTTTGTTTGGTTTTATATTCGTCAAAAATAATTATACATTAACAATTCATGGATGAGAATCGATAATTAAAAAAATATGATTTGTGCAATTGGGTCAAGGTTAGATAACAACGGCCTGTTCATGTTTGATATCATTACTCGTCACAATAATCCATGATATTTTTATCAAAATTTTTGGTTTCATGCTTTAATGCTTTGAAATAGATGTGAAAAAAAATCATTTCGAAAAAAATTCCAAAATTCGCTCATTTAGAAACAAGAATTGTTGAAAGCGCCTGCACTGAAATATTTAATAGAAACCTTATCAGGTTAGAAATAATTCATAGACAAAGTGCATCTCTATTCGGGATTTGTAAAATTATTTTAGGATATCAAATTATTTTATCACAATATTTACAATCTTCCGAGTTTTCGCGTGATGGGGATATTAAACATGTATAGGCTATACGAAAGACAATTTGATAAATCGATTATTCTATATATATATATATATATATTTATAGAGTAGCAAAATGTTTACAGTCAGATAAAATCCAGTACAAAATAGTTTCTCATTTATCGCCCGGCAATTCATTAAACACGCAGCGCCTATAATGTAGCAGTGTCCTAAAAATTACATTATTTCGTGCTGCACGAATAGCTCGTTAAGGGGATGTGTTATGGCCGGACAAATTCCTACCTTACCGGTTTTTGCACTTATAAAATATACAAAGATAGAGATAAATTTTTAGAAAAAACTCTCTCACCCTCCCCGTAATAATGTAAACATTACATTGTTCAAATTTCATGGATATTTGTCATCGAAAATTTCGGAGTTATAAATCCCTGGGAATTGTGAAATAAATTTTCGGCGACAAAAATCTCTGAAAATTGTGGATGAAATTTGATGAATCTGGAACCACATCGTGTTTACATCATTGCCGAGGTGGATACAGAATTTTTTTTTCAAAAATTAGTTTTTATCTAATATATATATATATATTTGGTTAAAAGCCAAAATCGGTAAGGTAGGAATCTTTTCGACTATATAGCACATCCTCAGAGACTCTCGCGCAGCTGTCAGTCGGAGAAGAGTCGCCGCGCTGCTGGCATAAATTCAATGAGCGCGAGTCGTTACATTAGCTGACTCGAGTGAAAATTGCGAATTCGTTATAGGATTTTGCAACGCGCGCCGTAATCGCAGTTACGCGAACCGCGGAAACTATTCTCTCGAGAGAATCGCAATGGGGGCGGGTATAAGTATATGCAGCATGCGCATATCGGAGTGTACAAATTAGCCTGTGGACGACGGAATGATGAGGCATGTGTTTGATTTACGACCTGGTTTACATTGTACGCAGAATGTTAGCTAAGGATTTTGGAACTTGGCTGCTTCCGATGACTGCTTTTTTTTTACGGTCATTCTGTACGATGATTCGGAACTCACGAGGGAATTTTCTTGGGAGAGTTCTATTGTGACGATAATAAATTGAGGTGATTAATAAGAAATATAAGCCTTTCCAGTGTTCGTTTGAACGAATGCAGTATAAATAATCTTGGATGACTCGGGGATTTCCTAATAACAATTACAGTTTACCGTAATCATCGATCATTAAAAATGAAAAAAATTACTAGGAAGCCTCTGTCTTATAGCGTATAGCCTCTAAGGAATTTATAATGACTCACGTTATTCTATTCATATATTTATACGTGTTTTATGTTAACAATTAGTAGCGCATTATTACATTCGTTTTGGTATAAGTATTTATTTTAAAGTACGAATTTACGATGCTTCGGTTTCATTTGATATTACAGAGATTATATTTCAATCAATAAATAGCAATTGGTATACTTAATACGAGTCTCAGAACGCAACAGAATGAGAAAAACGAGCTTCTTAGAAAAGCTTTTAACGTTACTTGCGAAAATATTTTTGCTGTCTGTAAAATTACAAAAAGCCTATTCAAATCTTTATCCTATAGTCAGTCTCTGATCATATAACAAAAAGCTAAATTGCGCGCATTTTCATGCGTCAACACTGTTGCGATCCTTGACATGGATTATTTAATCTCAATGAATCGCACAGACTTATCATTGTCGCATATATATATATGTAATAGTATCATAGACATGCATATAACATAGCTGACCTGGAGCGCGAGGACGCGAGCCCTGTTGAGGCTGCTGGTGAGGCAGACGGCGAGTGCCAGTAGACCCGGGTGCGCCTGGGCGAGGATGCGCGCCGCCTCGGGACAGCGCTCGGTGCAGGCGGCCAGACACTCGACGCAGCCGAGCTCGTCGAGGGCGGCGCGACGGGCGCGCGGCCTTCGTGGCCCGGTCTGGCCGAGGGCCGAGGGCGGCGTGGACTGCGACAGCTGGATGCCCCGGAGCGTCTCCAGCAGCAGGGATATGCCGTCGGCGGGCGGCGAGGCGAACTCCTGGACGAAGCTGCGAATCAGAGGCCGATAAGTGAGCTGGTGCGTCGATCGGCAACTTGAAAACTTTCGGTTCAATTAGTTTGCGTATAATGCGAGTGGGTTTTACCCGACTTTACGTCTTTTCCTCAAACATGATATTTACGGGTATAGAGTTTTTTGAAAGCATACTGAGAAATGGTAAATTTCATAGTTCTCGAGTTTCGCATAAAAATAAAATATACACGGAGAGAAATTTTACATAGGACACATGCAGCTGTCCGCAATGCTTAGGAGAAATATTACATAATACTGGAATATTGTGACACGGTCGCAGATTGTAATCTTCGAGATCTAAATCGCTAGATTCCTATGAAACTTTAAATTACTTATGGAAAAAATTCAGATAATCCTAAAGTGATTTTTAATGCTACTTGAAAAAATTACAATACTACATAGAAAAGTAACCAAGATATTGGTAGTAATTTGTATGTCATGGTACCAGTAAGTTTTGGTAGAATTCTGGTAATAATGATCATTTTGGTAGTCGTCTGCGATCGTATTACTTGTACAGTATGATAATATTCTCCATAAGTATTGAACTATTCCATAAAACATTTCTCTCTGTGTAGCGTTAAATATAATTACCTTGGCTGAATTCATTCACTCAAAACAGCATTAATTGCAACAATAACGATTTATGTACACAGAAAGAATCTACATTCGAGTAAATGTTTCTTTCAATAGTATAATACTAAAATTTATGTAAATAGTACTAAAATTTTAATATTAACTATTAGTTGAATAAAGAACATATTTCCTTAAATCCAATAAATTTTTCTTTAGTACTATATTAAAAGAAATATTTACTTAAATGTAGAAATTTTTGTTCATTGTATTATAACGCAAATAATCGTTAAAATAAAGTATTTTAAATTCAGATAAAATCTCTTATAGCCTACTAAAATGAATAATTTATTTGATTAGAACCACTAGCACAACAACGAATAACACTTTTTTTAGCATCAAGAACCAGTAAAATTGAATTCAAATTTAAATTAAGTAAAAAAATAATACCAACTTATCCTTACAACAGCAATTTACGATAAGTGAACCGATAAAATTTTTAAAACCGGGACCTCGACAATCTAGAAAGCCGCACGAAGCCCTAAAATAATAAAGGAACCACGGACCGAAAGTCACAGTTTCATGGTAATCCTGTTATATCCGCGGGGTTCGTTAAACCCGCACAGATCTTCGAAAATAACGAAGAAAACATAATCCCGAAACATATACATATATGCACGCGTAATAACGGTTCGAGCCGTGGAAGCAGCTTATAAAAGTCTCGGAAACGCATTTAACGATCGCGTTGTGCCACTTCGGCGTCGCCTCTTCGTTTTTTTATCATCCAAAGAAAGCTTCCGACCAGAGAAAGACAGAGAAAGATGTCAACTGGATTTTCAGCTGTGCGCGTCCTGGTTTAGTGCTTATAATAGGAAAACACTCGAGAGGTGATTTAGGAACGAGCCAAAGTGAACGATCACATCCTGAGAGTTATTCCGTTGAATTTATGACTTTCTCGATCGCGGATGTGCAGTGGATTCAAGTCGGAGGTATAATTGATGTGTCGTGTGGCTGTGGATTAAATTCTAAATGATGGGATATTTGTAGTACAGTTTTCGGACTAAATCAAGCGCTTCTAAGATAAATTTAATACATTGTATTCGCTTCACTGCGCACAAAAAAGTGCATTAAACGCTGATAATAGTATACATTATTTTTCGCATATTAGTATTGAGAAATAGAAAATGAAGGTTCTATATTTTAATTACGTTTCGTGCTCTCGACAAATATTTAACCGCAGGTGAAACGTTTGCTCAAATAGCGTTTCCTCTTGTAAATGTATATAGAAAAAAGAGACGTTTCGCGTTCGTGATTTCACATTTTTCTGCACGTCGCACTAGCACATTAACTTTCTTTAGGAAACTCTAATCATAATTTACATTAAAAACATCGGAAACTAATCAATAATAATTAAGAGAAAAATGCGTTCGACCAGCCGTATATCGACTCAAAATAAAAGATTTCTATACAGTTATACATTTACATTTTCATTATCACGCAGTTAAAAATTGTTTGATTTACATTCTTCACTTTTTCTTTACAATTTGATTGGAACTATTATTATAGGTAGTCAAATTTAATTTTTTTTTCTCATATTATGATTATAATTATATAAACAATCAATTTTTAATCAAACAAATTTAACCGGTAATTTAATTAAAAGTGCCGGTCTTTAAGTTAAAGTTTATCATTATAAATACAATAATAAATAATGTTTTTTTTAATTAAAAAATATAAAACGACTAAAAAATCAGACATTGCTAACGTTAATAAAAGACGAACTGTATTTTTGATCACGGATTATGTATTTCAAATATTATAAAACACTGTACATATTATAGATATTCTTTAAATATTTTTTCAAGACAATATTATTATTAGGTCAATACAATGCTTATAAACGTATTGATCAGAAATTAGGTTCGTGGAGGCTAAGACGCGCTTATTTTTTTCAAAATAAAATATATACCGAAATGAAATTCATGCCATATCATTCATTATATTATGAACATAATAGTAATTGTCAGCATACATATAAAAAATACAAACCTTGAAAAATACAAAGCTTTGCAATATCTTATAAAATATCGTTTTCGTGAATATAAAGAAAAATAAAATATGTAAGTCCTAATTTTTTTTACAAAAGCTATAATATGAAATTAAAACTCGTCATTCCAAGTAATTGCAATTGTGAGTGTAAATATTGTATTTAAATGTTGACATTATAAGTACTTATATAGTAGAAACTTGGTTTCGTAGAGTAGATATAAGTATAGATATTTAAAAGAAAGCGAGATCAATCTTGGGGGGGGAAAGGATGGATACAGTGGCGACTTTATCGGTAAGTAGGCGACAGGAAGGTGAAAAGGGAAGGGCTCATAAGAGATAGAGGGGCAGCAATTCCTTGCACTCGGGGTGCACATCTCACCTGGGAAAGGCGAGCCTGAGGTCGGCCTTGAGCTTGTTGAGCAGCTCGCTAACGCTGGTGAACTGCCTGAGCGTCATCTCGCCGGCGCCTGCCCCGTTGGTTCCGTTGGTTCCGTTGGTTCCGGTGGTTCCGTTGGCCCCGTTGCCCGAGGCATAGCCGGAGCTCGAGCTGGTGCACGTGGAGGGCAGGGTGCCCTGGCCGTTGTCCGGCTGACCGCCTAATGCCCGTCTGCCCCAGCGTCGCAGCGCTATCGCGTAGTCCTCGGCGTTGTAGGTGGGCGGTCTCAGCCGGTCCTGCCAACATAGAAGCAAACCAGTGTATGACTCGTCTGTAGCGCGTTGGCTTTCGGCTACGAGGGCTACACTTTCCCTCATCTGCGGGTTCAGATAATACAGCGCTATATATTAGTGTTAACTATTGATCTGCGGTTTAATCGTAAAGCCACTCTATAGCTGACAGCTTGTATTAGTAATTGTGCCGTGACTCCTATTATATAATAATTTATATTTTGATAATATCTACAAAAGTGAAAGAAATATATTGAACAGATTAATTGGTTCTTGAACTTTACTTATTTATATATATTTCTTTATTTATAATAATCTGCTCTCAGCTTCAATTTTAATCGAACGAATACATTAAATTTATATTATATTTTATGTTTAGAAGAAAACCGAATACACTTTAACTCGAGCTAATATTATATAGTATATCCTGCTGGCGTTCAAACCAAAGAGCTCTGCACAATGTCGAAAGCATCGCGAAATCTGAAAAATCATTGAAAACCCGCACACCGTCGCTTACCATTTCCTAACAAAAAAAAACGGCAAAACGAGAAAGAGAACAAAGTCATCCTGTACCATCGAGCGCTGAAGAAAAAGAAAAACCGCGCGGCTCACCGAACCATTACAATAAAATCTCGTAACGAAAAAAAGCGTCAAACACAATATCAACGCTCCAAAAAATGCATCAACGCTTACTTACTATAAAGTGCATATATATAGAGATATATAATAAAGTGCAGGAAGCCAAAAAAAAAAAAAAAAGGCGCATCAGCTCGAACGACGAATTAATCTCGGTTCGGTGTAAGTGCGGTAGCAGATATCTCGCTCTCTCCGTCTTTCTCTTGGCACATAGCGATCGAGCGCCGCGCGCGATAACATCGATATATAATCGCATCGTCGCGGGTCTCCTCTTTATATTATACTCTCTTCTCCTTGGCGCGCATGAATATTTCATGCGGACGCGCACAATTTGCGCGCGAGGCTTTAATACACCGAGGCTACATTATATGCGCGACCGTATAGAGCGAGAGAGTTTTATTAGCGTCCAATTAGACCGAAAATTGCCGCCGCCGCCGCCGCCGCCGAGACGCACCAGTTGCGCAGACTTTTTACTCTCCCTCTCTCTCTCCCTCTCTTCTTTGTTTACGCGTGTTTTAAGAGTGCGCTGGCATAAACAATGTGAACTGACCGTCAAATTATTCTTCAGATTCTTTTGATGTATTTTAAGATGGTAAAAATGTAAGGTAGTGGTTTCCTCTCGTGAGAAAGCAAATTTTCCGGTGAGTATTTAACTATACTCAAAAAAGGATTTTTTTCTGATATTTTTCTTTTTTTATATATTAAACTTAAATGTTCTGTGTGTATAATAGTCGGATTACAATTGTATACATTAGACTGAATAGCTTATGAGATTTCTTAGAACGACTAATCTTTTTAGTTCATTGTCTTCGGTATGATTATTTCATTTTAATCTTGAATGAATCATCATTGCTGGATTAAATAACATATATTTACTCTGAAAAAGCATTTATTTTAATCATATTTTACTTTTAGATTTAGCCCCATAGCAAACTTTAATTCTATATAACACTTTTGAGAACCGTTTTAATAAATAGAAGCGTATAAGCGATATAGAAATGGAATTCTATTAAAGTTTGTTTCATATTCATTAAAGTGCTTTGAAATTTATTCCCAGATACTTGATAAAAAATTGTTTAAAAATATTAATTTCATCAACATGTACATAAGAGTTTCTATCAGCAATTGCTATCCTGAAGAAATTTTTCCGAAGAGAAAACATTTTCTAAACAACTCGAGTACGATTCAATGGCCATTTGTAAATCGATTTCTGTAATAAAATAAGTTTTATGATTTTTTTAGGTTTTCTCGGCTCCATTTGAGTGTCCGAACTTAGAATTCTATTATGGGATGTGGAATAGTCTAGTTTTATCTAGCGTAAACGTTTATATTCTTAATATTTATGTTTGTTTCCTGCGATTCAACAAGAAGCAAAATTATATTTGTCCATTCCACCGGACTCCGACGATCGAATGGGCTAGAGTTCAAAGCATCACAATTATAATAAAAGCACGAGTTGAGAAAATCACAAAAACTTCTGTTTTAAACCCAACACCATCATTGTCTAATTTCTCAAAAAAAGTCCGAATGTATTAAAATTATGGCTCCATATAGTACGAAAATATATCAAAGTACGCCAAAATCAGATACGAAATTGCGGCATTTCAGAATGTGCAAAAGATTATAAATGAGTACATGTACAAAAATAACCGAACTCGAAAACCGATCGCTGAGCATTGTTTTGTGAAGCGACCCGCTTAGTCCTTCACTTATGCACGATCCACGATGCTTAACTTTCGATGCAAATAATATCTGCACTTTTACATGTATAATCACACATAACAAAAAAAATGGAGAGCCACTGAGAGGATGCGAGGAATATATTTTATCGTTTATACCATAGAATATTCAAGCGGGAGAGAAACTGCTATTATACTTTCGTTTGGGCGTGGATATAAAAAAAGCGCATCGGTATAGTAGCGAAATCGATCATTAAAGCGCGCAGTGACGAGTTAATGGTCGAAATAAAGCAAATCGAACGCGTCGATACCGTGACGTCTACGTGTACGTGTATGTGTGTGTATGTATGTATGTGTGTGTGTGTGCAAAAATTTATTATTGACGTTGATGCGAGGAAAGTTTTCGCAGGGGATATATATACATGCACAATAGCCATGAGATGATTTATGGAGGTCTTAAAGTTTGGAAGGTATGCGCAAAATGTAATAAAATGCGCGCGGATGCTTCGTGATATATTGTTATTAGGCGTTTTATTTTGTTGCTGCACGGGTTTTTTTTTCCATGTCTCGCGCTCATCGACGCAAAAACTGTTTTTCGTATTTTATGGTTTGGATATGCAATGGAATATTTTTTGTATTGAAAGATTTAATGTTTCTAACGAATATTGCAAAAAGATTATAAAGCTCACAATACTGAAATTTTTTTTGGTTATCGCAGTTTATAAGTCTTGGAGAAATTATTTACTTAGCCGTGGAGGAAAAACATTTCGGATTAGCAAATTATACAGAATTAAAAAATTAGAGTTTATAAGAGATGGCAGAAATAAATTACGAATTCTCAGTCGAAGCGAAGAGCTATTTATATACAGGAAACATTTCAATGATGATTCTTTTATGCCTTATTTTATATTAATTAATGATTAATTGTATTTTTTATTTCTCTTTGTATTGTCATTTTCTTCGAATAAAATTTTATTTACCGCGTAAACGATGGCAATCTTTCTTTCTTAATTAGTAATAATGATATAAAAATATGAGAATTTTAAATAAATCTTTTCTTTTAGGTACGAAGTCGAAATAAATTCTCTTTCAAACATAAAATGTAAAAAAAAAGAAACTCAACACACGAAGGAATTTATTGTGTATTTACTGCACTCGAACAAGATCTAAAACTATGTAAGTTAATCTACAGCGAGAGAAACGTGCTCATTAAAATTCCAAGGTGGCAAATGCCAAACGGACACCTTATACCCAAAAAACAAAAAAGTAAAAATCAAACGGCCGCCCTTATCACCCATAACCTCGCTTCTTATCGCTTCTCGTACATAGAACGCAGTTTTATACGGAAGTCCGGCGGTTAATAACAACTTAACTATATATACACAGACACAGACTTACACGTGGATGGTGAAAACTTCCGGGTAGAAAATGAAGTGGTACGCGTGTGTCACAGCTGTGCTGCGCAGGTGCAAGGACCTAAATAGACCGAGATAAAAAAAAAGAAATCTGCCTTATCGGTGACGATGGAACAGCAAAAAGTGCGCTTTATACACACACTTGCAGAGTGAGGAAGAGAGAGATGAGAGAGACGTGGAGAGGAGGTATGCTAATAGAAAACTTCCCGTGGATGCGGTGTGGCAGAAGAACTAGAAGAAGAAGAAGAAAAGGTGCCAAGAGCCGCAAAACCGGGAGCGACGATCGCGCGCCAGCGAGGATTTTCCGGATTCGCGAGTCGACGACGTTTTTTATGTTTTTATCTATTTGCGTATGTGACTTTTTTATTGGCGATTATTATTGGCGGTTCTTATATATACGCTTCGATTTTCTTTCGTTTCTTCGTTTGCATATTATACGCGTGAGAAAGAGATTACTTTTCTGTTTCGTTTTTCTCTCTCTCTCTCTCTCTCTCTCTCGATGCGGGAAATGGAACTGGTATAAGCTTAAGACGTATATACACACATTGTACGAATAAAAAATTTGATTTTTTTCAAGGGACGAATACATTTTTGTAGTTTAGAATTATTTTTGCGTACTCAGTTTTATGTGAATCTATAAGTTTTTTCTTAATTTATTAGCGATAAGAGATCAATGAATGAGTTTAAAACTGTAAATTTATATAAATTGACAAATTTATATATATTATAAGATTTTTAAAAAGTACTTTTAAAACCGTTATTTATTATCTAAATGATTTGAAAGTTGGTGAAACAACTCAAACTCTTAACATTTTTATCAAAACATATAATCGAAAAATATGGAAAAAAAAAAATTCAAAGAAAAATCATGACTGAATCACACTATCTGATTGTACATAGAAATGCCGAAACAGGTTCGTTCCCTCCAAGCCGCACTTCCACGTAATATCGGCTACACAATCGAGTATGGTTATCTGAAGCGGAAGTGCGCGCGGCGAAGACGAGTGGGAATACGGAATGAGCCGGTCGGATAATGAGAGCTGTAAGAAGAGCCGATACCACAACGCATAGTGCAATTTTATTACCTTGGCCAAATGTGGACCGCGTGGCATAGTCACCAGAAGATCCTCTTCGGCGTTCGGCGCCATGTCCGATTCGCTGTAAACAGACAAAACATAACGTTTCGATTAATTTTCAAAACTTAATGGGCAACCTCAGTTATTTTTCTTGTATTTGAAATGCATAAATATTTTTGAATCTGGAAATTCCCTTCATAATGTCTAAAATATATTATGATGTAAGAGTAAATTTAGATGAAATGAGAAACAATTAAATTTCAGGAATAAAAAAAGTTGAATTAGGTAAAATATAACTCTGACGTGCATCTGGTTCTGGACGATAAAACTTTTCTATATATAAAATAAACCTCTTGTACATAAAATAAAAAATATTAACCGTCTGTAGCTTAATCGGGATTGTTTTTGTTATAAAAGGGTATATTTGGACGGAAATTTTCATACATGTGAGGTCATTCCGGTAGAGCCAGGAGTCCTTTTGAAAAACTTTCGGGTGTAAGTTCTGGTATAATCGATAACTTCAAGGACTTAATTCCCCGCCAGAAATAAAAAACGCAGCAAACAATATTGAAGGACTGCACATGCAATAAGTAACTCGCTTAGCGTTCAAAAACACGTTAAAAGAGTGTAAAAGAATTCTATTTCGTAGAGATCGAAAAGGCGCGTTTATATCCAAAAGTAATTTTACTTTCACCTCCGTTTCTAAGATAAGAATTAAAAACCGAAACACATTTTTGAGCACTAAGCGGTTTATTGCATCCGGGTCCTTGAATTTTTTTAAAAGAATCAAAAAGTAAACGAAACGCACCAGAAAAACACCTTCCTTTTCATTTCGTTATTTGTCACGTAGATCACGTACGACCGACAGCTCTGACAGTGTCTCGTGTCAGCTTTTGTCAAAATCGTGCACCGAATCCTAATGTTCTCCAGCCCGAGCTGCAAGTCGCATTCGTCACCAGTCTCCGGTACACGAGTGAATGTTCAAGGAATGGCAGTTCGTACAAGGAAACCCATTCTTCAAAGTTTTGATATACAAAACTCGACGCGAACAATCGTTCATTGTGATTCTAAGTGAGAGGGGAACAATGCGAAAACACGATAAATTAAATATCGAGAAGCTCGTGGAGTGAATTTTGATGCGCCCGCGCCGGTTAGTCAGAAAAGTATAGGAGTTGGCATGAATGAATAATCTTTCGGTACGACAACGAAATTTTACTGGTATCGAAAGGTGAGAGATCCTTTCTTTTGTTGCGCGTTTTCTTTTCAATGAGATAAAGCCATTGCAGAATATTCATTAACCTTTAGACTGCCGGAAAGTCAATATATAGACGCACCCTCTGACATGAACTTTGTATATAGTTGATACATGATACGAGACACTAATTTGGCCACTTTTAATGGGCGGTATGAAGGTTCAAATCCCGGCAGTCTAAAGGTTAAAGGGAAGCCGGATCGGAGCATAGTTACAGACGATTACAGTTTCATACTTTTTTCGTTCAATTTTTAATACTTTAACATTTTTCGAGTTGAACCCAATTCTTTCTAGTTCACAGAATTGGGCTCAACTTGCAAAATGTTAAAATATTGAAAATTGAGCGAAAAAAGTATGAAACCTTAAACGTCGCAACTATACTTGTCCGGCTGCCCCTTTGTCTTTTGATGATAAATGTGAAAGTATTAAATATTTCTGAAAATAATAAGATGCTATGTATAATAAGATTGTATAGTCTATTATCCTTAAGCATTTTTTAATACCATCTCGGAAATGATTTACACATTACGTGGTTCAAGTTTCATCAAATTCCATCCACATAAAAATAGCTGTGAATTACGAACGAATATTTGAGGTAAAAAATCTTTGTGAATTGTGGATGGAATTTTATGAAACTTGAACCACGTAATGTTTACATCATTACCGATATGGTAACAGAGTTTTTTTTTCCAAAAATGAATCTCTATCTTTAATATATTTCGTTAAATGCCAGAACCGGTGAAGTAAGAATCTTTCCGACTACATATATAATAATTCCCATAACCCAAAAAGACCCAAAAGTTTCTTAAAAGCGAGCTTTATTGCTCAGCATCCGCATGCCAACGCGGAAAGGATTCGTTTTGCAGTAAAAGGACATGGGATTGCAAGAATAATTTCAGTGCTCTTGGTCTGGGAAAAAAAAAACCGGCAAAATAGATGATAGCGAATCGAATAAGACGTCGAAGCATGTTTAATGGGCTTGAATTGCACTGCCGGTCGTACGTCGTCAATACCTGCATCTGGTTCCCTCTCTGATGCGCGTGGTAATCTAAACGCAGATGTATATATAAGTATACGCGCGCGGAGAGTTGGGATCGAGTTCCAATTATTATTGTGCGATCGCATCTGATTATGTTTTCTCCGCGGATGCCGTTAGCCGCGCCAATCTAATTTCCTTGCGCCGGACTTTATACTATGCATCGCTCTGGACGTTTAATTGTTGTTTTTTATTTGTTGGAGATTCGAGAGATTTTATGAAGTTGCAAGGATTCGTTTTGGAATCGGTTTTAGCTGTTTTTTATTTTGATTCGCGTTTTAGTGGTACAATTTTTTTAAGTTGAAAGTAATTAGGTTGTAAAAGTTTGATGGTACCAATCAACTGCGGCGACGTATTTCGGTTTAATTTTTATTTGTATCTTTAGCAAAAAAGTAATGGACTTCCGGTGTATATATTCTATGGCACTGCGCGCAAGGGAAAGTTATGGTATTGTGCTTTTTTTATACACTTTGTAAAGAATGATGTATTTTGAGATTAAACGTAGCCTAGATATCCGATTTGTGTTCTACAAAACATTGTGAGAATTTAAGTAAAGCAAGAAAATAACTTTTTGGACGGCATTAATTTGTTACTTAACTCTACCTACCTTCAGCTTAACAATAAAATTTATAAGCAAGTTATGGGAGCCCCGATGGGTTTCTGCACCAGCCCATGGTTTGTAGAGATGACTTTGGAAACCCTCAAAACTAACTGTTTAAATTCAATTAAAAATTACATTTGTTTATATAAAAGATATGTTGATGACTGTTTTCTAATAATAAAAAATGACAAAATTGACCCTACTTTAAATACTTTTAACTCTTTCCATCCGGCCCTCAAATTTACAGTTGAACGGGAAAATATGAATAAATTAAGCTTTTTGGATATCGAGTGCATAAGGAATGATAGCAAATCCATCATTACAAACTGGTATAGAAAACCGACGGCATCGAGGAGGTACATTAATTTTTTCTCACATCATCCTATAGCGCAAAAGATTGCGATTATTTATAATTTAGTGGACAAATGTTATGGATTTTCTGACGCACGCTTTCATAGAGAAAACATTCACATTGTTAATAAGTTCCTTTTAGCTAATAATTATCCAATTAATTTTATTAACAAGTATATTAAAAAGAGGATAATGTTCAATACAAGTAAAAATATTGACACATCTAACAAAATCACAGATAGACACTTTAAATGTAGTATAGTCATGTCTTATATTAAAAACTAGACTCCGTCTATTAATTACATTTTGAAAAAATATGGCATTAGAAATATTAATAAGACTGTAAATAAATTCAATAGTATTATAAAACTAGGCAAAAACACTTTGGATCCATTGGACACCAATAATATTGTATATAAGATCAATTGTAGTGTCTGCGAATGCATTTGTATAGGCATGTCCAAACGAAAATTGAGAAAACCTAGAGACGAGCACAAACATGATGTAAAAAACATCTCTCAACACGTATATCAAACACAGCATAAAATAGACTTTGACAATGTTGATAGAGAAAGCGGAAAATATAAGAGAGAGTTTTCCGAAATGATGAATATTTTCTATTATAACAATACATTAAACAGAATCGAAGATAAAATTTTTTTTAAAAATATATATAAACCCACATTAAAGCTAATCAAAAAATACTCGTAATTTTACATAGTTTCCACATTTTTCCATCCGTTATATGTTAAAACCTTGTTAAATATTCTCTCCGTCGCGAGACGGGGTTTTCGTTTCTCTTTTCAAAATCAAATCTTAACGTTTATTCATTACCCCCCCCCCCTCACCCCTGTCTTTAATTTTCGTCACGATTTTGGAGGGCTTGCTCTCTCTATTATAATTTGGTAATTTATTGGTATAAAGCGACTCTCAGAGACACAAGCACCGATTTTAATAGTTTTAATAGCTTTGTTTAATCGTGTTAATTTTTACTATTGAATGATGAGTGAGGAGAGTGACGGTGTAAGATAAAGTGAGTAGTTTTCGCGCGTTTTTATTTCTTTTTAAATAGTTTTTTTTAATCCTTTTTAAATAGTTTTTTATAATAAAATGTTCTTAGTAGATTATTAACTTCCCCGCTTATTTATTTTCAGTCACAAAATGTTTTGATTTTTCTTGAAAAAAATTGTTACACTGAAATCTATGATTGCACACGATGTAATAGTTCTTAAGTCCTAAGGTTCGTTTTTATAGTCTGTTACGCAGTTGTGATACGTGAAAATGTGATTTTTGTAATTTTATATGGTTTTATTTTTGACTGTTTAGTCTGCCTGAAGAGGAGGGTATATGTAAACAAGCCCCCGAAACGTCGCAAAATTATAGTTAATAAAAAAGAAATTTTGCAGTATATATTCCATGAAGATCAATAAATTCATTTAAACATTGTGAAGAAAATAGAGCGTTTCTCTAAAAAAGTACCTTTTGTGATAATGAAAGAAATTTTTGAGATTAAAAAAACATTAAGAATTAAAACGTTCGTAATAATAAGTTTATTTGTCAAAATGTTAGCATAATTTGAAATTTTAACTGTCGAGTAATGTGACGGTTTGCTTAAGCTTTTATATGTTTTAGTTCGGTTTTATATATTAGGTCCTTATTTTAATTGTTTAAATATATTTTAATTAATAAAGTTCTAAAGATATACAGGCACTATAAACTTAAGTTTGAGGGCATCAATTTAAAGATCTACATGTATTTATGAAATCAACTGATAAATAATTACATAATCTCCTCCTTGATGATGTGCTTCGCTTGTACTTTAAAGGTATTTAAAATATAGGGATTCCAAAATATATAAGACTAAGCCAGAATGAAAAAATGATATAAACTGTATAGTTAGTATAAATAGTATACCCGAGATACGCAACTTAAATTGCAAATATCTAATTTCGAAAAAACCGTTTTAATAATTCATCGGCAGTATTCATAAGCTGCATAAAAGATTTTTCGAAGAAAGCATGTAAACTTAATAAGTAAGCCACTGGATTAATGGGCCTGCTTTCTCTGCGTTTGAAAATCGTTCACAATTTTTATCGCAATATTAACCGCAGCCACGCCAATACTCGGAAAAACGACAGATATACTTTCTTCTCGAACGGACGTAGCTTCGCAACCTAATTCAGATTTAACAACTAGAGAAGAAATTTCGTTTATTTCTTACAGCCTGTTTCATTCTTTCCGAGAAGAACCATTATTCGTTTTTTATGTAAAACCGAATCCACTGCTGCAACGCATTCGATTCAAAGCAGTAAGTAGAATCCTATCGATGCGACATGGATGTTCAAGTTTCTAATATACATTTTGCCAAAAATTTGATCGTCGATATTTCTAAAATAAAAAAAAAACCCAGTCCAAACAACAAAAAAGTTCATGTAGTTAGGTTGCAGGTAGGTGTGTGCACTTGGAGTATACCCACTACTAAACAATTCCTTTAGAGAATCTCGTGGTCGCAACGCAACGTATATATTCTCAAAGTAATAGAGTGAGAGAGAGAGAGACAGAGAGTCAACGTTGTCCGCTTGGCGCCTAGCGGTATCCTTACATAGGGTGAGTGCACCGGTTGTCGGTCATCTAACGCAAAAGTCTGCATTTTAAATGTTTTAAAAAAATCAGCATAACAAAAGAGATGCAGGCAAAAATATCTTCGAGATTATAACTTTTCCGTTAAAATTCAATATTTAAATAAATATTAAATAATATAAATGTATAGCTTAATGCAAAAATCACTATAAATTATAATATTAGTTAAAAATTTTTTTTTAAGAATTTACCAATTTTAATTTCAAACATTTTTTATTTTTTTAAATGTATATATATATACACACTTAGTATACGTTAAACTTTTATTTAATTTAATTAATGAAAAAATAATATAGTTTCCAGTATTATATTTGAAATTGTGTTTACTATATAAGAATATAAAATATCTTACCGTCACACAGTTTAAGTTATTACAAAATATGGCATCTGTAGCAAAATTATATTTCTAGTAATACCATAGTTGAAAAAAATATTTTTTCCGTAGTTGCAGGTGAACCCTTTAAAAATCCATTTGGAGATTATATTTCTGTTTAGATTAAACTATATATATAAGGCGTTTAAAATGATTCAATTGCCATCAATTTACGTGAATTTTGGACAGTTCAAAAGATAGTCCGTAGTCGACTCATTTTCCATTCTTAAAAGACATTAAAAAGAAATGTATATTCTTTCTTTAAAATTATTACACTCGAGTTTAAAAAGAAGATACAGCTAAGTAGTGTTATACGCTAGTAATTCGGTCCGGAATAGAAAATCTTTGAAAGCTATTACATATTTATACACGTGATTCGAAATCTAGAATTCCGTATGGAATATCATGAATTAAGGTATTGGGTTCCGTGCATCAGGGGCAGGGGGGCGATCGGTTACCGGCGTATAATTCACCCTATATGTACACATACAACAAGGAGAAAGAGAGAGAGAGAGAGAGAGAGAGAGAGAGGGAGCGAGAGGGATAGCCGTAACCAACTGGATTCACTGGAGGCAAGCGTACCGCAGCCGCATACCGCGCCGATGCACACCTCACCGCGGCTGCACACACAGTCACGCGCATCCACGTCCATTTAGCAACTATTAGCAGCATTGTCCAACGCGTCATCGGCTTTCGCAGCGCGCGCACGCGCATACGCCGCGCTCGGTGCGCATGGGACGGCAGAGATGTGCGGGCTGGTGCCGCCGACTCTCGCCGAGGAGACATCGGTCGGAGGCGAGGGTCAATGCCTCGGTCCTCAGCTGCGAGCACCGCCGAGGCATCGGAGCGCGCGCACACACGCGCCTCTAGCTACGTATCGGCTGTATCGGCCGCGCGAGATGCCGAGTCCCAGCGCCGTGGAGGAGGAGGAGGAGGAAGCGAATCTCCCTCCGCTCCGCGGTTCGCCGACACCGGCAGGCCAGCAGCCAACGACTCGCGCGGAGTCGTCGCGCGATGCGCATGGAGACGCGCGCTTCCGTGGGAAAGACCACGTGCGGGTATAGCCGCTCTTGTACCTGTACCCGTTGCAGCCATCGACGCAGCTCCGATGCGCGCACGCTGGACGATGCAGGAGGACGTCGTCCGCCGAGTCGTCCGCCGAGTCGTCCGCCGAGTCGTCCGCGGCTGCAGCTGTTCGACTCGAGTGCGCGCGACTTTTGTTGCAGGCTCTCTTTTGGGTTATTGGGTTGAGGGAAGCGAGCGCGATCCTCGAGGCTGCAGCCGCGATAACTTCATTCGATCTTCGATGCAAAGCGATCTTCTGTATATGCCGTGGCGCGTGCTTATATTGCTGCGCACGCGGGAAGAAAAGATTTAGTTGTATAGCTTTCTGCAACGTCATTGGTTCGCATGTTTGCTTGTGTGCCGCAGTCCAAAACTTCGGTTCTGACGTGCATTTATTACTACTATTATGGTCTTGGCCATTTCGTCTCGATTTCGATCGGACAACCAAATCTTTGGCCCAAATATCTCTTTCAACCATTGGCTTGAAGAGGAACTAACGGCGGACACGAGGGAGAAGAAGGTACAAGTCTGGATGACATCATCGTCGAACCAGATATACTTATCGCTTATATAATTAAATAAATATAATATTTCTACGAATGTAGACTTGAAGTAATTTATAATTCACTATTATGTTTATCTAAGACAATACGACATAACGGCTGAAGCATCTTAAGTCTAATTTTTTTTTCTAATTCTAACTACGTTGCGATAAAAGTAGGAAAATTGATTTTTTTTACTCAAAATTGCAATACCTATATGAACATCTACAATTTGGTTTTTATACTCTAGAGAGAGAATAAAATCTCATTACCATCGGTTCGGTTACGGCGAGTGTCTGTCTAATTTAGTTATGTATTCAGTTGCGCGTGATATCTTGCAACAATATAATATGCTAAAGTGCAACTTTTGATGGACCGTATGTGACCTTCCACCATGTAGGTACATTCAGCATAGTTGAATGCGCAGTTCGGTAACAGCGAAGTATGCGAATAAAATTTATGAATATTTAAACGCATCATTAAAGCGCATGCATCTCCGCCGAAAAAAAAAATAAAAATGTAAAACGTAAGCCGCGGGGAAAAATAGCGCGCGACCACTTTAGCTATAGGAGATCCCTTTTTTCCTCTCCCCATTTTTCATGCTCGATTTTACACTCGGCGCGCGTATATAACTCGTAATTTTAATCGCCATACTCTCGTAAAGCAAATTACAGATACATCATTTTCCGAACTTTACGAGTGAGCATTAACCCCATGGTAAAAAACTTCTGCCACTGAGCGCCTCTGGATTATGCCTCTGCATGACTATGCCTGCGCGTATACAAATGGAGCAGAAGTTTCTGCGCGCGCATGTATATAAACGGAGCAGAACAGAAGCGAGGCATAATCCGTTGCGTAAAAAGGGTTGTTGTACACAGGGGAAAAGTTAACCGTCTGACGAACGACTTAAACCCTTTTACTTTTGCCGTGGCGCTGGAAGAGTTCGCTCGAAAGTTTCCTTTTTCAAAATGAAAAGAAATAAGGGACTCTGCAGCAGCCGGCGCGGCCAACAGCGCTAAATTTCCCGTAATTGTGGCGCGTATAGTCGCGAAATTACCAGCCAGCCCCGGAATATATACAAGCGTAGTTTACGACTTTGTAATTCCGCAGGACTACTTACGGTAGCTAGAGTCGTTTTTTTTTCTCTCTCTCTTCTCCCGTTGTAATATATATATGTATATATGTATAAGAAGAAGGTTTAGCCTGCGAAAAGCGGCAGCGCTTAATCGCCATTATGCCAGGGAGCATATCAGCTGGTTCGATCGGCGGTTTTATAAGACGGCAGCGGTGGGAAAAAAAATTGTTTACGTTTTCCTAGCCAGGGACAATCAATGTATAGTGGTACTTCCTATACGTGAATGAACGTACGCAGTAAAAGAGCATGGCACTGCCATTGAAATTTCAAATCATTCATTATCTTCCGCGCGAAGCAGTAAAGAATAGACAAAATCGTCTCTATACGCATTCTTCTGACGATTTTAACTTTTTCGGAAGTAATTTTTCCAGAACGTCGCCTGTCTCATTTTTATTTAACAGTATAGATCTACGTACACCTTGGTGAGAACCTTCTCGAATCATTTTAGCATTTTAAAGTATAATTGGGTGTTTCGAATCAGAAAATCCTCGCACTAAAATTGACGAACCAAAGAATAGAAAGTTATTATATTTTGGTTGTCAAAGTACTCGTGTACTTTTTTACAAAATGCTTTTTGATCAAGCATAATATTTGTTCAAAATTTAAATTTCAAAACTGCGCCCATGCTACATAGAAATCCATGAAACTTAAGATATCTTCGAACGCAAAAGGCTTTCGGCCGTGCACCAATATTTTCGAATACACTTTGTATTTTCAAACGCGCACATTCCTTACCAAAAAAAAAAAAAAAAAAGAAAAAGGTGAAAAACGACGGCGAAAGCACAAAAGATGCTAACCACCGTGCACAAAAAAGAAGCGGCGTGGAAAGAGAGAGAGGGCAAAAAGAATCTCCGCGAGGCTTTGTTTGACGCGCGCTTATTTCCGTAGCCGCGTGTATATAGCTCGAGCCGCCGCCGCCGCAGCAGCAGCAGCGGCAGCAACGGCAACAGCAGGAGCCGCAGCAACCTATAATTTGAATGTGAAATGAGAAAATGCGTGTGTATAGCCGAGCAACGCTCACACCGACACATCGCGCGCGCGCACGTATATACGTATAAATATACATATACACAGAAATATTACTCCGGATTACTGGCATTCCGATGCTACCGCGGCGACCAAGTATGAGCGAACGCGCAAAAGACGCGATGTCGATACGAAGCGCTCGAGCTTGAAGAAAGGCTCGAAAAATCATTCGTATATACCTCGGCCTCCTTTTCCCGAGATATTTTTTTTTCTCTGCACGGACTCTGCGCTTGTCGATAGGTTCCCTTCTTATTTTGTTTGCTCCGCGATTTGCTTGTTCAAGTTTTCGCAAGAAAAACAAAAATGCATCCGTTATCGGGACGAAAAATACGCGCGATCGTCCGATATACACACGGCCCCCCCGTCAAGCATCGATGAGCAAGAGAGACGCACGTCTATGCGCGCGAGTTAGGATTAATACGCACTCGCGCGTGTAACTTGAACATAGTCGTCGTTGTACTAGTAACTGCAGGTAACCCTCCCAAAAGACTTACACGACTTTCTTGATTCAGCTTCGACGCGCTTAACACTGTACGAGAGTACGCGCGATCTTTTCTTTTTATTTTGACGCATAAACGGCTCAAGTTTCGAGGTCAAGTGTGCGCGGACCGAGTCGACTTTTAAGAGTGTTTATAAAATAACTCGCATGTACTATATCCTATCTCCTATATGTGAATTTTAGAATTGACAACACACGCTTGGATTATTTTTAAAGCTGCTTTCTCAATATTGTTGTGATAGCGGTCGGACGTCAAGTACAACTTTTTCTCAGAATTACATGGTGTGATTGATATATATATATATATATAACAAAGTTTCAGGTATTTTTTATTTAAACATTGTATTTTTCTTTTTTCTTTTTTGAAATGCATAGTGAAATTGAAATTTAATTCCGATTTCCTTAATTTCAAACACTCGTCACAACGTATAGCGTCGATCGTCAAATGCGTAAGCATATATGCACTTTATTTGATAGGTTTATCAAACGGTCGATAAGAGCTCTAAGTAAAATCACTCGAGCGTACGTTAAATGTAACCATGAGTTGTATTTATTTCTATAGTGAATGCAAATATTGTGATAGTTAATCCAGAACGCATGCCAACTATACATATGTAATGCCTGTCAAATATGTTATTCGCAAAACAACTTTATTCCGCACTATCGTCAAATATCCAATATATGTGTATGCTTTTTAACTTATATAGGTATTATAAACGTGTTAATGTTTAAAGAATATCATTGCGATACACAAACGAATAGGATCCTATAGATATAGTATAAAAACAGTTCCTTCTAGAGCCAAATCAAGTTTATATTAAATTTTGAAAATAGAATTCTTTTAGGTCATCGTTTATAGAAACTAAATAATTTTGTACAAGTAGAGGATCTTTGTGACATTCACCGCGACTGATATTATCCAAAGACGCAGAAAAGGATCTGATAAAAGAGCCTGCAGGGATTAACATAAAAAACTTCCTCCTTAACGCCGAATTGCAAATTAGACCCGCTAAAGCCGAGGCAAAACTGGAAAAAAAAAGAAAAAGGGAACCATCGATCAAAATCTCAAGATCTTATAAATCCTCCTCGCGGAATAAGCTTTTATAATACCGTTACAACGTGCACGCGTCTTCGTTTCTATAATATAGACCGCACGTATGTACAGTACACATAGCCACATACACACACACACACACACACACACACAGACATCGGCGAAAAAGGATAGCCGCGCCGACTACGCGTATAACGCGTTGCTCGAATTCCCCGTCGCTTCCTCTTTTTCGCCTCTCGACTCCTATACAGGGATCGCGCTGTTTGTTTTGCCAGTATATAGCGAGATTGCATCCACGCGTATCTTATATACACATATAGGTCTGCACAGCGGGCAAAACTCTCGGGACTCTCTCTCTCTCTCTCTCTC